>JBBBWG010019113.1:0-14088 GCA_037176905.1 Azolla pinnata
AGAGAAATCTGGAATATACATCAATTTCTTACAATAAAACTTAAATGAAAATAATATCTTATATATTACAATAGATAGTATAATGGTCTAGAGCTCGACCCGTATAACATATGATCATGGGTTCGAGTCCTGCCAGATCATGACAGACTGTGACTCGAGTTTACAATGGTCGTCCCTTGGAACAAGTGCGTACGCCTCGCATCCGAATATCCACAGCTTTCCGTAATCAGGTTTACGTCCTGTCCAAAGCTCTTGCGGAATTTTCGATCTATGAGGCCTACTCGGCGACATGTTGATAATGTGCACGGCCGTGAGTAGCGCCTCGGCCCACAAGCCGTCTGTATGTCTGGAATGGTGCAACATAGAAACGATCCGCTCCTGGATTGTACGATTCATCCGTTCTGCGACTCCATTTTGCTCCGGAGTGCAAGGAGTCGTACATTCGCGTCTAATGCCGTGTTCTCGGCAAAATTGGACGAACTGGTCAGATTTATACTCTCCCCCGTTATGGGACTGTAGGCATTTCAGCTTCCGATCCTTCTAATTCTCGACCATTGCGAGCCAATCCCTGAAGATCGTAGAAACACGATCTTTTGTCCGAGTCGGATAAGCCCACACCTTCCGCGTGGCTTCATCGATGAAGGTGAAGAAATACGACACTCCGCTGAGAGACTTATGTGGCATTGGGCCAGAAATGTCTGAATGTACCAAATCGAGCGGACTCGATTCTCTCGGCGTACTGGTCGGATGTGGGACCACAACTTGCTTGCCGTACTGGCAGTGCTCACAAAACTGATGGTCAGAGAAGGAGAGCTTGGGAATGTAGCCGGCCTTGGATAGGTGTGTGATGCCGGCTTTGCTCAGGTGGCCAAGTCTTGCGTGCCATAGTGATGACACCGGGATATCCACGACGAATAAGTCACCCTCTCTGAGCGTTGTCGTGCCGTACGACGCCGGATCTTTGCGCGAGTCGGGTGATGACCATCGGGGTCTTTGACGAGGAGAGGAAGAAATTGGAAAGAAGGGAGCAAGAATGAGAGCAAGAACAATTTTCTGGGATGTTTTAACTTGAAGAATTTGTTCAGAAAGAATAATGATTTGATGGCTGAACTTGTGGATTGATGATTTCCGTGAAGATGGGGTCATATAGAGTTCCGGGGGGCCCCCCTCAGGGCTTCCGCTCCCCTGTTTATATAGCTGTAGTGACCCTATAAACGTATTGTATGCATGTTATTCGTGCCTTAGGCTATTCGTGTATGTAGCCTATATGTGCATGTAGACTATTTGTGCGTAGGTTAATTGTGCATGTATACTATTTGTGCATTGTAGGCTATTTGTGTGTACGCTATTTGTGCATGTGTGCATGCCCTCTAGTCGTGCATGCATGTTTCTCTTGTATGAAATTCTCATGAAAGGCTTCTATCATATCTTGATGCATGTAATGTAACTCATGAGATGTTAGTGTAGTGGAAAGCCCTCAATTAAATAACGTGGAGGTACAGGGTTCAAATCCTGCCCTATGCACGTATGATGTTAAATCATTGATATGATATCTATCCTCATGTTTTCAGGATTTGGAAGGGATGTACTGTGTACACTACGACAGCGTGACGTAAAGATGATACAACGAGTGTATCTTCGGACCACGAGCAAGTAGGAGGTTGCCTCTCTGGAGACTCCACCCTCTTGACGAGAAGTTGGCACGAATGCTTGTTTCATCGAGTTGTCCAACCGAAATGAGCGATCTTATTAGCTCCGAGACATGTCGAACATCATGGAGTACTATGGTAGAGCAAGCCGGAAGGTTAAGTTGACATGTCGAACATCATGGAGTACTATGGTAGAGCAAGCCGGAAGGTTAAGTTGTAAGGTGCCGATGTCGACGACCGTACAATGCTTTCGAATTTCCTACGCGTACAGGATCGAAACTTCGAGCCGTATACTATCGGAATGGAGTTACGTGGTAAGAGGCGCCCGAATCGAGGAGCCAGCTTGTGGCTTCCTCCGTCGTAAGCATAACTTCTACTTCGGTCGTGCTCTCCACGGTGAGGATGTTCGGATCATCCTCCGTATTATCTCCGATTGTGCGTCGTAAAGTCGTAGAAGATGAACCACAGAAGTTCACCGCTTCGGTACGATTACCCTTTTGCGTAAATTTTCTGCTCTTCGCTTTTAGGGTTCGGCAGTCAGTCTTGATGTGTCCGGGTTTCTTGCAATAGTTGTACGTCAACGAACCCTTGGACTTGCTTCGGTTTCTCGTCGCGTTCGGCCCGCGCGAGGAACTTCTTCCTCGATGTTGTTGTCGATCACCCGTACTCTGTACGGTGTAGGCTTCACTCGCCGAATTCTGAACGAACGTTTTCCTCCGAGCATCTTCAGACAAAATGGAGCTCGTTGTTTCGGAGTACTTCACGGCCGTAGCCGACGCATTGCAGATGGTCGTGACGAAGGTTTCCCAGGACAGTGGAAGGCTACTCATCAGCAATAGAGCTTTCAGCTCGTCGTCAATCGTCATTCCTTGTGCTAACAGCTGGGAAATGATGCCTTCGTAGTCGTTCAGGTGAACCGTGATCGAATCAGATTCTTTCATCCGTAAGTTGTAAATGCGCCGTATAAGATAACTCTTCGTGGCGGCCACCTTCTTTTCGTAAGTGTCCGACAGCGTCTTCCACAGTTCTTTCATTGTCGTACACGACTGAACTGTGTAATACACGGATTCAGACAGATGCACGACAATCTACCCGAATGTAATCTAACCGAGTTGGACACGAACTTGTGGGGGACGGAAGCTCTGCCCGAAGTGGTTACGACTACGGGTGAGTACGACTGCACTGCAGTCTACCCGAGCTGGACACTAACTCCGTAGTTCTGCCCGGAGTGATTACGACCACGGGTGAGTACAACTGCACTACAGTCTACCCGAATGTGGTCTAATCGAGTTGGGCACGAACTTTGTAGCGAACCACGGCTATACTCGGAGTGGACACAAGTACTGCGACTCTGCCCGAAGTGAGTATAGGCCGCATCGCCAAAGTCCGATTTGACGTCAGACTTATACGCCTAGTCTGTAAAAGAACGAGTCGTGAAGACACTTCTGAAGTGTATTTCGGCCAAAGTAATTCTACACGAAGTGGGCACAAGCCGCTAGCTTTGCCCGGAGTGTGTACGAAGCACTGTCGAGGAGAGTACGACTGTCGAAATCGTGATCTAGTCGTACACTGCATGAACTAGACCGCGAGAAGACGTTTTACTGCAAGCTGCAGTAAAACGGTCGTAAAACGGACGAACTGCGCTCTGATACCAAATGTTGTGATGAGGTCGTCATGCAGAACAAAACGCTGGCTCCCAACAGTATGGTGGAGGTGTCAAGATGTGGGTTGAAGCTGAGAGAAGATCAGATCCGAAGGAGAAGGCTTCAGATCTGAAGCAGTCATAAGTGGCGGCCAACGACACGAGAGAGGGGGAGAGAGAGATAGGCACAAAATGGAACTACCATTAACTGAATTGGAGCAACCAACTTTGGACGACCATACAAGCTTGGTATTTATACCCCCAGGCTAGGGCTCACGCCATTCTGGCATATTACAGAGATGGCCTGTCCAGTTATGCACAGTGTAAACACGGCCATTAGATGCCCGCATTCGACATACAAACCACTGACGCCTGTTCGTGAATCGCGTTACGCCACTTTTAACAGTCTCCCAGTCATCTGTGAGCCCGTTATCTGGAGTGACATCTTCCAACAATGTTCCGAGTTCATATTGGTCTCGGATGTCCATGGCACGCAAAAACATAACAACCTTGTCTGCTACGAGGAGCGCTTGATCATGTGCAGATAGCATCACGAAACAACTTTCAAATTTAGAAAATACCTCGAGGACCTTCAACCCTTTGTTCGGCGTCTCCACCCAGCCTTCGAATCGCCTCCGTGTTGGCTTAGAAGCGTCTTCCATTGCGTATGTCGTCTTCATTCCTGCTTCAAACGCCGGCCAAGTTCAATTTTGTAGCTGTAGCTCCCGGAGACTCACTTGAAGACGATCTGTAGCCACCCGGTTGAAAGCAATGACTTGATAGCCCTCTGAGATCCCACATCGCAACATTTGTGCCTTGTAGTCTCGCAAATAGCGAGACACGTCCTTTCCATTGAATTCTCCGTTGCGCTTCACGATCCGTTCAACCGCCAATGCAACTGCTGATTGCGCATGCTGCTCCTGAAGCATCCTCTCGAACAAAACCGTCATGTTGATCTCTGTTGGCTGGTTCTCCATCTCCTTGTTCACCCGCTTCACGTTGGGTTCACCACTTGTGTCATGCCGTACGGCGCCGGATCTTTGCGTGAGTCAGGTGATGACCACTGGGGTCTTTGATGAGGAGAGGAAGGGATTGGAAAGGAAGGAACAAGAATGGGAGCAAGAACAATTTCTGGGATGTTTTAACTTGAACAGTTTCTTCAGAAAGAATAATGATCCGATGGCTGAGCTTGTAAATTGATGAATTTCGTGATGAAGGGATGATAAAGAGTTCTTGAGATGGTGAGATGCTACCGAGTTCCTGCGATGATCCTCCACAGCGCTTCCGCTCCCCTATTTATATAGTTGGAGTGAAGCTATAAACGTATTTTATGCATGCTATTTGTGCATGTAGGCTATTCGTGTATGTAAGCTATTTGTGTATGTAGACTATTTGTGCATGTATGCATGCACTCTAGTCGTGCATGCATGTTTCTCTTGTTTGAAATGCTCATGAAAGGCTTCTATTATATGTGGATGCATTTAGTTTCACTAATGAGATGTTAGTGTAGTTGAAAGCTCTCGATTTTATAATGTGGAGGTACAGGGTTCAAATCTTGCCCTATGCACGTATGATGCTAAATTATTTGTATGTTATCTATCCTCATGTTTTCACAATTTTGAAGGAGTGTACTTACTGTGTGCACTACGACACCGGTATCTAAGAGAGCTGGGACATAAAGTTGACAACTTGTTGTCCTAACTTGTACTTGGCTTGAGAAAACCTTACTAACATGCTTGGAAGAGATGGAACCCACACTAGGCTGCACAAATCTAGGTTTGTCCAACCATAAGGCTCCAATTTTGGCCGGACTTAATCGTTTGACTCCAATTCTAATTGGCTTTAGGACCTCAAAGTTATTGGATAGAGGTGGATTACTAAAGTATAATATAGTTTCTACAATACTAGACTCATTATTATATTGTACCTAAAGTCTTGGTCTGTGCGGGTAGTGAATAGCAATATGTCCGGGACCTCCACAATATAAGCATAGTCCATTTGCTTGATGACGTTGTGTCTCTTTATTTAATAATGGTCCTGGTCGCCAAGTCATATCAATCTCCATCGGTGTCGGGCTTGTCTATTGGTGTTGGACTTCGTGTTTGTCGTGGAGCTGGGACGGGGCCATATTGTTGCCTTGGAGATTGTGCTATCACTGATGTGTAAGTTGGCCTAAATCTTAATCTTGTTTGCTGTTGTTGTCGCTCCGACCGACACTCAAAAAGTCGATTGTCACATCATATTTTTCGACTGATGGCTTTTGTGAGGGGTTCCTTGGTTCTGACAGTTTGGTTCGAACTGATTTGATATGATCTATATGTCTCTATTTATAGGTTTCTATAGATTAGCTTAGAGATTTCTAGAATGTTCTATACCTAGAATATTCTAGGATGGTGTAGAAGGTTCTAGAATGTTCTAGAAAGTTCTAGAGTTTTCTTTGAATACAATAATCACTATATTATCGAAAAGTAGCCTTTAATATTTCTCGTTATGAGCAACTGCTTCCATGGTTAGGCTTCCCTATTATGTAGTACGAGATCCCGGGTTCAACTCTAGAGGAAGCCTAGTGTTCATTAATTCCTTATGCTCGTTAGTGTCAAGCATCAGCTGTGCGATGTTAACCTTTCAGAGTGAAGCAGTAAGACTATCCAATGTTGGGTCAAATAGAAGATAGGTCGTGCACCAATCTAGGGACTCGTACTTCAGCTTGTACATAGTTCATACTCGCTCGTACGATCACAAGATAACTCTAACACAAGTTATGCGCAAAGATAAATTGTTATTATAAGGTGACAATCTCCCGACCCGTATACAATAGTCCTGAACTAAATATACTTTGTACCTCCCACGAATCATTATGGTTATTTACAATGGGTTGTTACGTTCTTCGAATATCTTGACTTATTTCTTTGGCTCGTAATAGTACACGTCGTTATGGATCTACATCGTACACTTGACCTATACTATTATGACCTACTCCCATTGTCATACTATTACTTTGTAATGTCGTAAAATATTATGAACACTGTGGAATGCTCAGGGGACTGTGTCTTGCACGTTAAACCCATAGTTATGCAAGAAAAATAAAAAATTTACTACAAGGTATTGGGTCGTTTACCGCGACCGTTTGCTACAATGTAATCGTGAGTGCCTACGTCGCGACAAATTTTGTTAAAAATTGCGTCAAATTTGCCGTGACCTTTATTGCAAGCTTTACTACGACTTTGGTACGATTGAAGATGCGTGATTAGACACAAATATAGATGCGTGATTGACGTAAGTATTTTGAGTCAATTTGCTGCCCAATTTATTGCACCTTTGACGCAAGTTTTGACACTTGCATTGCTGTAGTTATTGACGCCCATTTTACCATGAAAAATAATAACCAGTTTGATGCACCTTTTACCATGAGAGTAGACGCTCCTTTGACGCTACCATTAACACTCATTTTGACGTGGGTGTAAACGGACTTTTCGACGCGAATAAATTAGATTGTTTAATGCTTTGTTTACTGCTAAGTTGACGCATCTTTAGACATTCTTCTAGATGCCAGTTTTGATGCACTTATAGACGCTAACTAATTTAGCTATTTTTTCGCCTCGTTTACAGTGAGTATACAGATAACATTGACACAATTTTTTTAAGCCATTTTGATGCACTTTTTACTGAGCTTTTGATGTGAGAATAGACGCATGTATAGATGCGAGTGTTGATGCCATTTTAAATGTGGCATTTACCGCGAAGTTGTTGCAAAACCATTTCTTTCATTTTTGTCGGATCTGTAGACGCATTATCTATTGCGACCATACTGAATTGCTTCATTTGACTTCATTTGACACAATCTAGTGGTATAGCCAATTGGTCCTACATACAATTACGGTATACAGGTAGTAAGTATGTGTTTATTATTATCTAAAATGGAGTATATCCATGTATCTATCCATATATAGATCAATATGCATCTATACATCTACATCTTCATATACATCTACATCTACATGTTAAGATGCATGAATATATCAATATTAAAAAATATATATACGTATCTATGCATATACATGCAAATATGCATATAGGTGAATATGCATTTATGCATGAATATACAAGTGAATCTACATATATGCCTATATCTGACTGTTTACGAAGTGAATATACATCAAACATGTTCATATATAGACAAATATGCTTATACACATAAATATGCACAAGAGAATGTATATTTAGATGAATACGCATGTATGTATGCATATACAGGTGAATATATAAGCTAATTTGTAGCTATGTTGCGTTAAATAGAGCGTCTATGTTGCAGCAACGACGTAACAAAATGTGAAGTTAATATGTCATTTTACGACTTCACGATATTAAAAGAGATCTTACCCCGAAGAAGTCCTAGAGAAACTTCAATAGGAATTGTAGTTGAGATGATTAGACCTGATGAGACTTCTTAACCATCCACCATTGTTATTGATGCTGGTGTGACCTCAATGAGAGGAATTTGATGTCGTAAAGAAAAATCTTTATCCATGATGTTAGAGTTTGCGCCTAAATCTATAAGTGCTTTTGAAACAAATGATTCTAGAGATGTTTGAACCTCAACATGTACAATAAAACATTGTGAAACACTATAATGTGAAATGAAGCCTATCAAAGATGGACCAAGCTTAATGGTTCTTATTTTGATTAGAGTTCCTAATTTCCTAGCTCTAGTAATGAATCATTATTTTCGACCACTTTATTAGTGGTAATCCGAGCTTGTGGACGATTCGGGTGCGCATGTGATTTGGTGATGCAAAATATAAACAAAGATTTTCTCGTCGATGATCCTTCTCAGCATCTGATAGAGTACCACGTCATCGAGATGGTGTAATCTCTATAGGAATAACATTATCAGTTGGCATGGTTGGAGTTGAAACTTGTCGTGGGGTATGGGTTGGAATCGATGCTAACCGTTGTAGCCATCGCTCCTAACATCGTCCAAATAGACGATTATCACAATCAACTGCGAATTTTATGATTTCATCGAGTGTTTTAGGTTTTGAAAAATTAAGTAGCATATCCTTGATTTCATCTGATAAACCACAATGAACTTGCTGCATCAAAGCTGGATCATTCCATGTTAGATTAGAACCATAGTGATGAATTTCAGAAGTATAAAAAACTACCCAACAATTTCCTTGTCGAAGTATCATTGACTTGTTGGCTGCAACACGCTCACGATCTGGGTTGTCAAATCATCCCCTAAATGCTTTTTCAAAACTCTCATAATCTTAAAGAATTTCATTATCCTATTCAACAAGGGGTGTATACCATAGTAATGCATCTCCTATGAGTAATGACCCAATCAAACCAATCTTCGCACGATCTGAAGAATACCGATGCGGATGCATGGTGAAAAAAATCTTGATCTGAAGTAGAAAACCATGACATGTAGACCTCGTGCCATCGAATGGTGATGGAAGTCAGACCTTGAGTTTGAATGATGATGGTGTAGCTTGTTGATTAAGGCGTGTTTGAAGAGCTTGGTTTTCCAATACAAGTCATTCAAACTGTTGCAATAAATCCTCATACACTAGTTCAGGGTCCAATGTCATAGTTAACTATGAAGAAGGGATTCTAATTTTATTTTAAAGAGAATGAGAGAGAGAGAGAGAGAGAGAGAGAGAGAGAGAGAGAGAGAGAGAGAGAGAGAGAGATACAGAAACAATATTTTTTTTATTTCGGTTCAAACTGTCAAGACCCTACTATGGAAACACCAGAGACATATCATAGAGAAAAAGCTCTATTGTATTATAATGACAAGTATAAGTGGGATTGCATGATGGGGCCTAAGACTAGTGTTGAACCAAGATAAATCAACAATTGAAGAGTGTATTCTTATATAGGCTCAGTCCATTAAGAGTATGTAGGGCATGAATACCAAGTGTCAAATTGACATCATGCATACATAGGATATGAGTATAAAACTTGTAGTTTATATTATATCTGGACAATGTATCAAGAGTTTGGTTTAATTTTCTTAAATATCAAAGGCCTTGAGCTCTATTTAGTCATGTGTGAAGATAGCTAACTATCGCAGCCATGGCCTACATGCATTCATGCCATTTGGTGCTCATGCATTGACCGGGTCGATGACTATTTTAACGAGTTCTATATTAAATTCTGTAGGATATACTATTCGATGTTTATTGTGTTAGTTTTTGAGATTAATAGGATAGTATAATAATTAGTATTGAAGTTGAAGTGTGTGTGTGTGTGTGTTTGTGTGTCTACAATCAACGTTGAAACCTCCAGCTTGTAGAGGTGCCAACGAGGGGGCCTTCATCCTACCATCTCATTGTGAACAAGTAGGCGGTTCTTAAATAGTATAATTATCTTCTAAGTATACTATATTTCTTAAACACTTTCTAACATGTATTGTTACATAATGGAAGCCGATTTCCAACCTGTATTGTATAATTGTATAATGAGAAGTGGGGTCAGTTGATTATGGTGCAGATGTAGATATGCCGAATGACACAGATATGTCAAATCAGCGAGATGGGACGTTACTACCATTGATAGCACATACTGTAGCAAATCCGTTAGATGTTGTTGTGCGATTGCTCGATGAAGTCGACAACGTTGAAGCTAGGATATATAATGATGTTGACAATGATCAAGCTGATCATGATCTAGCTGACGAATCAATCAATGTCGATGTGTCCATAAATTTATGCATTTAGGGTTTGGGCACATGATTGATGTCAAGGGACATGTTAATCACTTCTTCGACATTGATCCAATCCTTGTAATTGATGTTTATGTGGACCAAAACTCAAGATAACAATATGATAATGATACATATTGATGTTCAATCCACGTTTGCATACCTAAATGTATACATATAATTAAATTTTCCGCGACGTACAGACGATGCATCTATGTCATGGCAAAAAGTCGTGGTAAACGACCCAATAACTTGTAGTGGGAGAATCTAGCGTTGCGTATACGTTGCGGTTATAGTTGTGGCTATAGATACAACTAAACTTGCACCAAACTCGAGGTAAACAATACGTTAATCTGGTTGAAATAAATCATGTTAAACTCACGGTAAACAACACGGTAACAATCACGTCAAACTTGCAGTAAACAATGTGGTAACAGTCACGGCAAATGGTGCGGTAACACTCACGACAAGTTTGACGCAATTTTGAAATCAAATTTACCGCGACCTAGACGCCTCACATCACAATCGCAATAAACTCGCCAATGCCTTGTATTGCACCCACAGGGCTTCTTGGATACTAGATAAATCCATTCACCCTGTGTTACTGAGTATACTTAGGAAGAGCCTTAAGATCTGATTGTGACAAGTTATAGATTAGTCCCTATGGTGGCTCCTTGCCTGGTTGAGATGTTGAGATGTGATGAAGCTCTGTACTTGATTTCATAACACCAAGGCTTAGATGTGAGGCTTTCTTAGGGTCCTAATATTGCTGAATTTGTCCGATCAATGTTTGGATTAGAAAGCTCAAAGCAAGGCATAGCAAGAATGACTAGGTGATAAGGACTGTGAATTATATTGACATTGGTCACACATGCTAGGTTTTGAAGCACTACATGAATAGCTTAAGATTCTTCAACTATATCTCAAGATGCAATATGAGGATCATCAATGACCATGATAGGAGTCAAACAAAAGAGTCTCTTGCTGATGAGGTTCTGCTTCATGCAAATTCTCTATCAATGAAACAAGAGATGGCTCTTAAATGTAAGAGAGCAAAAGTAATAACTTCACAACATCTTAAGGTACTAAGTAGAACCTACACTGCAAAAACGCTACTGATTCGGTTCGATAGAATGGAACCAATCTTCAGAACCTCTCGATAATCTTGGTTGTCCAAGCAAATGGCTATGATTTTGGTTGGACTTGTTCAAAAACGTATCAATTTGACTCAAGATTTTCAAAGTTGTTGGATTGACAAGGATTAATGGATGTACTAAGGGTATTAGAATTGTTAACTCAAACTAGAGGGCTAGATTTAATTTTGGTTATGCCACAAACTTGCGGTAAAATTCGACGTATCGAAAAAGAATATTTGGTAGCAAGGTCGCGGTACAGGTGAACGATGAAAGAAAGTATGGGTTAAATTTGACGTGTGGAGAAAACATTTTGCAACAATGTCGCAGTAAACATTGTGCCAACCTTTAGGGCAAGTTTGTGGTAACTTCGCAGTAACTAAATGGAAACTATAGAGCAACGGTTGTAGCAAACCTCGTGGTATTTTTTATATCAAAATGTCTAGCATGACACAGGCACATTGCGTATATGTCATAGTAAACTTGATGTAAAATTTCATGGTAAGTGCGAGTCAAATTTGACACAATTTTTTAAAACTTTTACCACGACATAGGCTTGACTCGTCTATGTCAGGGTAAACAGTCGCATTAAATTGGCCAATACCTTGCAATGAGTGGTGAAATACTTTCAATTCATCTACTTTTATTGTCGTTTTTGGCTGATGCTTAAACACCACTTGGCTTACATACATTCATGGCATTTGGTGGTCATGCAGTAGCTGGAATCGCCGACTATTTTAGCGAGCCCTATATTAATTTATGTACAATATTCTATTAGAAGATTATTGTATTGGTTTTTGAGATTAATAGGATAGTATAATAGTTATTATTGCAGTCTCTGTGTGTGTGTGTGTAGTGTGTGTCTATATACAATCAACTTTGAAATCTCCAGTCTATAGAGGCGCCATTGACAAAGATTCTCCCATATTGACCACTATTGGCTCCATCAACATGCAAACATATATACATACAGAGAGATATATATAACCAACGAAAGACACACACACACACAGAGGTTTGTAGAGACGTTGGAATTGTAATCCCAACCATGTACAATGTCTTTGCTCCTTTTTTGCAAACTGTGATCCACACGACTCTCAGCCACGTCCCTACACACCCTCTCTCCAAACAACCTGCTTTTTTGCAAATTGTGATCACTCGCCCATAGCTATATAAGGGAGGCCACATTCCGAATGAAGGAGGTCAAACAAGCTACCTTTGCTCCTGATTCTGTCCCAACAAGCTCATAAATTCCTCCATTGCCCACTACAACCATCCATCATCAAAGCACCGCCCACCACCAATATGAATCGTGTCGCATTGGCATTGCTTCTGGTGCTGGCCAGTTTTGCCGCCGCGCCGGGGACGACGAGGGCGGATTCAGGCAAGCGGCGCCATGAGATTGTATTGCAATACTATACGAGGCAACAGTTCGGCGTGAACGAGTTTGCAAACATCAACGCCAGCGTGGCAGCCGTCAACGGCACGCGCACGGGCGTCGGCCTCGGGGTCGTGTATGCCTACCCCATCACGAGCGCCCCGCCCAATGTCACCAATGCCACATCATCGGCAGGCAATCTCGGGTTCCTCCGGGGAACGTCGACCGTGGCGTCCAACACGCTCGCGGCCACCTACTTTGTGGTAAAGACGGTAGTCCACTATTCCGACCCGACCTTCAAGCGCACGCCCGGATCGGTGTCCAACATCGGGCTCAATGGCACGTTCAGCACGCAGGGGGAGGCCGACTTCAACAGCGGGCAGCCATGGGAGTTGGCCGTCGTCGGCGGCACGGGAAGCTTCCGCAACACGTATGGCTACACCATCGGCCGACCCTTCTCCCGAACCAACGCAACCTCTGGTTCTGCCATCGTCGTCACCGCCTACGAAACCCACCTCTGGATCTAATCGCCGGAATTGCAACTACTCTTTTGGGTCCCGATCCAACTACAGGCTCTGTAGATCATTGACTTATTGTAGAGGGGCTCCGACTGTTATTTGGGCCTCCTCCATAGAACATAATTGGATTCTTTGACTCGACTAGTGTGCTCATGATCCTCCTATCTCTCACATGATTTTCGCTCGAAAACAATGCATTGCGGCCACAAACGCACCCCAAGGTGTTGCGTCACGTAGAAGCTATTTCAATCTGATCACCGATATCACCGATGTCGAGCATTGCGTTCCGACGCCCTTGGTGCCAAGGCTCCCCTCCACTCAGTATCGCGAGAGTTTCGGGGCCGCCCACAATCTAATTGTGGTGGTAAGCCAAAGTGCCTCTTGGTCTACTACTACCCGAACATCCTATATGTCGCGGGGTCATAGACATTCATGACATAAACTATGACCAACTCCAGGAAGTATCGTCGCACACCTCGACCAGAGTGATCTATTGCAATCCCTCCACTATTGTCGAGGGTGTAAAATGATTGGTCGACCTTGCTATGGGTAACACAATCATCTCCAGAAGATGAAACATTGGCGCTCCCATCCACATCATAATCCCGTACGTAACAGTTGAGACATCATAATCCCGTACGTAACCGTGTATTCGGAACTTGGCAGCGACTCGGAGGACAAGTCGGCGACTCCGGAAAATTACTTACCTGCTCCGGAGGGCGTGCGAACGCGTCGGTCCGCGTCTTTACCGCATGCTGATCATAGTCGGACACCGGAAAGCCGGCGCTGACACGACGACCTAGCCCGGAGGCTAGGCCGGTCCCCAAGTTCCGAACAAGGGACGACGGAGGGGGCCTCGTCGTACCCACCCGAAGCGTTCAGTGACAGTTTCCTGCGCTCGGCTCGTTCCGAACCCCGTGCGACTGAGGAGGCCTCGCCAAAGCATTCCGAGAAGGTAACGAACGGATTCATACCCTCGGATGTTCTGGACGCGGAAATCGGAATTTCGGACGGTTTCGAAATTTCGTCAACAGTCGTAGCTGGCGGACCACCGACTGT
>JBBBWG010019124.1:0-12642 GCA_037176905.1 Azolla pinnata
GCGAATGTTTCAAAGAGGAAGATGAAGAAGAAGAAGAAGAAAGAAGCGAGTGTTTGATGGGGTTAATTTTGTAATTTCTGCGATTGTTTCAAAGAGGAAGATGAAGAAGAAGAAGAAAGAAGCGAGTGTTTGATGGGGTTAATTTTGTAATTTGTGCGATTGTTTCAAAGAGGAAGAAGAAGAAGAAACAAGTAGTTTATCTTGTAAAACGTGTCGTGCGTAATCGATCTATGCAGCAGAACAGTAGAACTCCAAATATGCACATAGATGAGACAGATTGAGAGAGAAAGAATAATTATATTAATACTGTTGTTGTTGATGATCTCTCACTCGCATATTCTCTCTCTTTCTCTAACACCTTTCTTAACACTACTGGTGTATATATACACTCGTAGAGATGAGTTATTTTGGTATGAGCCCATCTCTAGTCCCCCACTCTTGAAATAGGAGGGATGAGAGCTTTGCATTCTTGATAAACCCACAAGAGTTCACTTCAGATTAAGGGGCACGAGAGCTACACGCCAGAAGTAGAGGGCATGCAGGAAGGGAGGAGTGGGATGACATACCTACTTTCGTAACAGTATAGTAGTTGAATGGGGTGTGATTTTGCAGCTTTCACAACCCTTAAACCCTCAATGTGGAACATGATCTTGCCTTTGAAGCCTCAGATTGGGGCCGTATACCTTATAGACCATCGATGTTCTTTAATTGGATTCGTTTCAAGAATAGGAAACTTTCTTTAGCTCATTCTAGGCACACGATTACCTAAATCGGACCACTTTCAATCTACCTCGCACAATTTAAAAATAAGATGATGCCTTCCTATCTGGAACCATTTGGGACTTTGGCTTTTTGATCGAATAGTTTGAAGCGATTTGTAGATACGATGGTCGATGCTTGGAGGTGTACGAAGTTGCAAAGTTGGCATGATCAACTTCATTGCTAGTCTAATCGTTCTCTTTACCTTCGAGGGTTGATTTCAAAAGGAACGAGGGTTTGAATCGAATTTGAAGCTATACATATATGCGAACAAGACGATTAAAGCTTCACAATGTCCACACTACAATGCGAGATCATTGTCCAACGAATCAACAAAAATCTTGTTGTACAGATAGAGGCAATAGCCAGCCATACCTTTATTGGTGAAACTACTTAGTTTTTTAGATTTAGAACTTAGAATGATCCAATGTAGTGAAATAACGACAAATAGCATAATCAAAGAGATGTGAGCACAAATGTACATGCACGCCGTCATCCTATGTCCAACAAGACTCGTTAGAATTACGAGACGAACAATTTTTTTTTAAAAGTTTACAATACAATCAATCTTACCAAAACATCCATTTGATACCTTCCAAATTATAGGTGATTTTTTATAAAATGCCTATGTATTCATGGTGAGAAATTCTAACTACCTTCTTGCGGTAGATTATGGATACTTATGATTGTTAGACGATAATAATGTGTATCTAGGAGAGATGGTCGAGCGGTTTAAGGCTCCAGTCTTGAAAACTGGCATGGTGCCGAAACACCATCGAGGGTTCGGAAAAAGCTTCGGGTTCTAGTTGGCTCACTCGTACGGGTAACCCCAAAAACCGTAAACAGAGCAGGTTTTTGTCATGTAGTGTAATTAATGTCTATCTGTAAAAAAAAAAAAACGGTTTTTCTTAAGAACAGACGACATCTCCGTGGGAAACCTCACAGCCTAGTAGTCAACGTGGCGATAATGACATTTATCAAGACGCCACTAATTACTTACTAGGATCGCCATAGATGATTAATGCGTGCATTCCATGATCTCTAGAAGGCTCATCAAACCTATTACTAGTCAACTCACGCACACCGACTTTGCTTGTGTTGGCCACAAAAGACTCTTGTTACTACAAGCGCTATAGCTCATGCCATCCTCGTCGAAGCCAGGGTAAGTATGCTTCAGGGACAACCGAGGAAGTGTAGATCCATCGATATGCAAACGGCTCATCAGGCAAAACCGCCCTAGATCTGCTTCGGTTGGATTTCGATGTCGGAAAACAAGAAGAAGCTCTCATCTGGGTCCTTGTACAAGTAGCTTTTGCTTTCTGTCTGCATCCTCAGAGCTCTTAAGACGACGAGCGTTTCAGTGTTGTGCGTGTTTTTGCTGCGTTTTTTTTGCAGAGGAAACGCAAAACGCAAAAGGGCTATTTCTGCAAATATATGTACTTTCGCCCATTTATCTACTTGCTCCCTTCCTTACTGCATCTTTTTCTTCTTCCTTCTTCCTGCATCTTTCTTCCTGCGTCTTCTTCAGCTCCAACCCTAGCAGCAGCAGACGAGCCACAACACGCACGTACCGGGTTGATTCTCCTCCCTCCGCGGATCTCTGCCTCTCCTCTCTCCTCCGCATACGAAATCCAGGTGCGTACCCCTAATCTCACCTTCTCATTTACTTATGCCTCTGATCTTCCCTCTCCTTGCTTGCTTCAATCTTCGATCTCTTCGTGAAAAGCCTCTCCTTGTTCCGGAATAATCTGGCCTCGCTTCTCATTCACGAAGGAAACGCATTCTGTTTTCCCCTACCAAGGCCTGTGTCCTCGTCCTCGTTCCCGTTCTTCTTTATCCGCTTCATCTCACTATTCCATGATACGTTTCCTGTACCTATCTCTGCCTTCTACAGATAAGATGTTCTCTCAATGGAGTTATATTCGTGAATTCGCCATTCTTTCCCATTGATGTCTCTGGCAAGAATAACAAGGAAATTGTATTTCAGCTTCTTTTTTATTGCTTTATAAGGCAAACGGAGTACATATATGCATAAAAATTCCCTAAATTTACATGATAGTTTCATTTTTCTGCCTTTCTTGATTGGTTTACATATGAAACGGGTTCCTCCTCCGGCACTCCTTTCTGAGAAGAAATTTTCTGGCTGTTTTTTCTTACTTATCGGGTTCTTAGTTTTTTTTTTTGTATGCATCACCGTTTTTCGACAAGAATGTCCAATATATTGGCGTTATGTTCAAGCCACCGATTTCATTGTTTGAATAGTTTTATCTTCACTTTATATAAAGTGGCTTGTTTTGTTCTTGATTTGTGGTGTCTTCTATTGTCTGTTTTTTTTGCTTGATTCTGTATCCGGACAGCTCTTTGTTGAAGGATAATTAGAAAGGATTCTGAGCATTTCAATATCATTTTTGTTCTTTGCCTCGAGACATTGCAGTGTTCAACGTAAAGACGAGCAAAGAAATTCTAGTGACTAATGTAAAGACGAGTGGAAAGGTGAGAACGATCAGAAAAGGGGTGGGGTGAGAGAAAAGAGGGACAGCGGAAAAATAAGAGGAATAAATTTACAGAATAGGAACAATTAAATTGGAATGGGCAAAAAACGAATGAATGGATTGAGCATCAATCAGTGGAAAGAAAGCATCTAAGGAAGGAGCAGACGTGTGTGGAAGGAGGTGATGAAAGGGCTTATGGACAGATGGGAGTGTCAATTGTAGTCTAAGTATGTCAAATTCTATCATCTATGGCACACTCACACACACACACACATATAGATAAATAGGTATATATAGATATAGCTAGCTGGTTAGTCAGTGGGAAATGATATGCAAAACGTGGAGGGAATGTCTGAAGAGGCATTGTTTTGGTTTAGACAGTTTTCATTTTTTCAGGAGCTCAAAAGCGTCTAACATCATTCATGATGCAGATATATCTGTATCTATATTCATATAAATAGATAAGCATATTTAGGTAATTAGTTAGTGCTGCCTATTTACTCCATGTCTGAATTGTTGACATGTTATTTCTAGTCAATATGTTACAACGATGATGAAAACATAGATGTGCTTTTTATGTCATTCAAAATTTTCTTTCGTAAGTCATGGCTACATCTTTTTCACCTCATTCCTCTCTCATACTTTTCCTTTTCAATGAAAAGAGAGTGAGAAAAACAAAGCCAGCATCTTTTTCTCCACCATCTTTGTCCCATCAATCTTCATATTTGTAATTCACTATGTTTGTTATCTCTCATGCAAGAGTATCATGGTATGAACTTTTCGCTTTATATGCAGGTCTTTGGCTTAGTCAAGATAAATGATCGTATGATGCTCATTATGCATTGTTCAACTCTACATGCTACCGGTTTATGATTGAAATAATGCCAAAACTCGAGGCAAAGGTACTCATCTTGATTTTAATCCGTGAATGAATCCTAGGATTGAGAGGCTTAAAAACTTTATGTGATTGAAACAGAGTTTAGAAGAATATAAAGCACATAAAATTAACTGGATCATATTGGAATATTTGATCCAGCCAACTTCAAGGTATTGATAGTATTGTTAACTATAATGAAGATTGAGATAATTATTATTGGTAAGAAAATGTTGAAAAGAGAGAACGAATCTGGCAAACCCAACACAACATTTAAGAAAGTATGAAATTAAACCTAAGAAAAGTACAAGCACTAGTTCAATCACCGTGCTTCTAGGAGAACAGGGTAAGAATAGCCTGTTCAAATGTTAGATCAGTGTTTCCATGCTCCTGACCTCTAAACATACCAATCTCTTTATTTGTAGGAATGATAATGGAATTAATCTTATCCTAGGCAACAATTTTCATGTGAGGAAGGATCAGCCCATGCATCATAAGATCCCCTGGTAAATCCGAAAAACACTTGCATATTAGCTGCTGCTTTATTTCATTCGACCTAGTATTGGGAACCAGACCCAAGAAGTTACTAGAATAAAGTGTTCCTTTCTAGCATGTGATATTGTACCTAGTCCAGTCACTGTGAGATGTAGGCAGTAATAATTTGTGCAGTAATAATTTGTGATGGATGACTGATATTAATGTAGTGGATTAAGGCGCCATTGAAATATGCCAGTGAGAAAGATAGGAGTCTATAGTCGAAGGCCTACAAGTTGGAATTCTAGCACATCAAGTTTAAAATGGGTTTAAAATGGGTTTGCACCATTTCATTTTATTCAATCTGACATTTTTGCATCTGATAGAACGAAAGATGTCACCATTTACAAGAGGTGACAATAGGCTTATGGTTATGGGCATGGCTATAATTCACCATGGGGTAGTCTATTGTAGTGAGTTGTGTCTTAATTCACATTGGAAGGGGGGCAAAAATTAAATACATTTAATTTTATGATGAGAGAGAACCAAATAGTGTCTTGTCACTGGATCATTTCCATGAAGCAATCAAGTGTGAACTGGATAGAGATATAAGGGTTAGCAACATATAAAGAGGTGAGCTATCTCCTTAGAAGGGACTTTCCTTGATGGGTCAAGACTCTTGCAAGTCCTCTCCTTAACTATAAAAGTATGACCCTTGTTTTTCTATGGTGGTATGGAACATCTCTAACTTTCACTAGGGTGTGATTGGGTGGCCGTAGCCCTTCACTTATTGGGCAGCAGATCGTCAAAATTATGGGTGATATTTTATTCAAACTACACTTAGCTCCCCTTCTCGCATGTTATAGATTCTTAATGAGTTTTCTCAAGCTCTAAACCTTATTAAAACTATTAATTTTAGAATTGGTTCTTAAGATGGTTATGTTCATCACAGGCTGTGTTCCACTGTTTATTGCACTAAATCTCCTCGAGGTTAGCATGGGGTGCTGCATTGATTTTAGCAATGTACCAATATTAATATGCATCTCCATATACTACCACATTCACAAAAATGTTTGATATGTGCGTTTTATCTTTCATGCAACATTGTATTTGAGCAACGATTGGTTCTCTCCATTCGTTACAATTCATTTTGATGTTATAAGAAATTATCAACTCAGTTTGAGATGAAAAACTTAGGTGAGCTTAACACACCGCCACCCCCAAACAAAGGACTGATGATGAATACAAACTACCATTTATGTGTCACACCACAAAATATTAGCCAATATTAGAGCCTAGCCTCAACAATGAAGTCTTGGCAAAGTCACCAAATGTCATAGTAAAAGGAAGGGTTGTTGATTATCCATTATATGGGTCTACTTTTTAGTCTTCATGATCACCTCCATGGTTTTCTGAATTGCCAAACCCTTAAGATTGACTACCCACTATCACAATTGGAGGTTCGAAGAAAATGTTGATTTTGAAGATAAAATGACAAAAACGAAAGTGGGTCAAGTTACTAGGAGACAAGATAACAAGGGCACCAAAGACTACTATTAAACTAGAACGGTTGAACTAAAATTAGCACTTACACAGCCTAGTTGGGTTCATGCATATGCCATTTTGTAGTCATGCATTAGCCCAATGCATAATCATGAGATGATAATAACTTATATTCCAACTTCAGTGTGAATTCTTATGTTAGTGTTGATAGTCCAATTCGTTGCAAGACCTAGTGGTCTTCACATTACGTCATAGTAACCATACAAAATTTTGTAACTTAGAATTTAGGTTTCTTAGAATTTTGTAACTTGAGAATGAAGGAGTTAATTATTTAGTTAAGGATCTTAAGTGTACTATTCAAAACTTTGTTGATCTCATGTACAAACTAGCTGTGATGTTTAAATACTTCACTACAATGTATTATCACCATAGACCATCAAAAAGTAGCAGTCGTGATGTCTATGGTTGTGACCAAATCGAGAATCAAGAAGGCCTGAATATTCATGGATTATTCTACGATCATCCTTAATGCGGATCAAATTGCGGAATTAAACATAACCTCTTAACTGTAAATTTATATAATTACAATTGAACTATATATAGATATACGTATCATACACTCACACATACATAAAGATAGACAAATCATACATACATATATGCAGGCATTTGTACATTTACACTATTTGAGTAAGAAAATTAAGTTAGTTACCTATGAAATAGTATGTGCATGCACATTCTCACAAGCAGAGAATAAGAATAGCTCCCCATAGAAAAATACGTATATATACTTAACATGCATACAATAGATACAAGCACATGTCACACAATTAATCTACTTAATGAGAGTTGTTGAGGTTTATAAGTACATTTTACTCATCTGAATTCCCTAGTTAGAAAATTTGGGTCAGTTTTGCATGCCATTATCTGGTTGCAAGTTTTTCATGCCATTATCAGTCTTTTACTTTTTTGTCTTTCACTTCTAAGTGACAACTTAATGTGACAGTCCCCAAGCCTCTCCACGTCTGGTGGCACATCATCCCCACGCCAACAGAAGCAATCAATTCAGCAGCAAACTCACTCTATGCAACAGAACACTGCACAGCAGAATTCGCAACCTTCGAGCAATACTGCAAATAATGCCCATGCTCAAACCCAGAGTGGAGAAGGGCGGAAAATCTCCTGTGAAGATATTCAGTTGGTAAAACGAGTGTGCAGAATGTTCTTTCTAAAAACAGAGATTCAAATAGTTTGCTAATGTTAGGCAACTCGTCAGGTACAAAACTTAATTGAGAGATGCCTTCAATTGTATATGAACAAGACAGAAGTCATCAATACACTTTTTCATCAAGCTAAGATTGAGCCTGGATTTACTGGACTTGGTAAGTTTATGTAATCTCAGCAAGATTTTCATCAAGTACTTTGTTTCTAAGCTTCTTAACACCTTCTGCAGTATGGCAAAAATTGGAGGAGCAAAACCCTATCTTCTTCAAGGCATACTACGTTCGTTTGAAGCTCAAGCGGCAAATCATGCTGTTTAACCATTTCCTGGAGCAGCATGCCCAGCTCACACAGAAAGCACATACAGTGAAGTCTCCACTACCAGTTCTTCAAAACGGCTTACATCCACCAGCAGGTGATTGATTTGTAAAATTTGTTTAAAATTGCAGGGCATGTGGAAAGAATACTTATGTGTAGCTCTATTTGTTGCATTTTCAGTAGTACACCACATGCCAATTGGGTACCCGGTCCCTCAGCAGCCAGCAACCCATCCTCATTATGTGCCACTTCCAGTCCCACCCCCAACTCCTCCAGTCATTGGCGGTGTCCCTGTTGCAGATGGATTTGTGGTACCCCATGAAAGTCATGGATCAAAGTGAGTTCGTCAAGGCCCTTGAAATTTAAAGTAGTGCTTCGATTTTATTCCTTTGAATGTGTATCTGAACCCAAAATTGTTCCCATATCATCAAATCAAAGCATGCCCTTGAATGGAGATTCTGGAAATGGTCCGAATGCTGTTTTACAAGGAAGCACTTCGTTCCCATTTTCTGGTGTGGGAAACCCGACTGACATGTCAGGAATGGGGATGGATGTTCCAGCAAATTTTCCTTCAGACACTTCTTTTCATACCTCTGAAAACCACGCGCCGAATGGTATGGGAAGCTTACAGATCACATCGGACACGGATGCTGGTGGAGGAAGAGAAGCGATAGGGCTCTTAAGCCACTTGCCTAGAAATTTTAGTCTATCAGACTTAACAGCAGAGTTATCAAGTAGTACAGGTAACACTGAACTCTTCACACTCGTCGTTCTTTCTATATATTTTTAGTATTTTGCGTAAGCCTCAATCCTTCTGTTAGATATCCTTGGAAGCTACATCGGTTCTCCATTTCTTGCACCAGATGCAGATGCTTTCATCCGATCCTCTGGTAAGAAAATTGAATGTCTGCCTACATTTTGTGAAAGCTGAATGTATGGAATGTGTACTTGCTCGTGATGTGTTTCAGATGACGAGAAGATACTTGATATTGGAGATCCATCAGCTTATGATGATTTTGGGGATGATAAAGCATGCTAAAAGTTTTGGGCTTTTTTTGATGATCTGTACATTCCTGTGCAATGGAAGTAACAGAAATGAGCTGTATATATAATGTATTTGTAGTGCCACCTTTGTTTAGAGCTTATTAACAACTTCTGTTGTAGAATTATAATCTATTCCCTAATTTGAGCACAGTAACTTCTGATGTAGTCATATTCCATAATTGAGGGAAGAGAGAACTGGCCTCTTGGATGGTCCTGGCTGATGTTTACAGACATCTATGTTCTTACTTCTGTGCACAAATTTGCACATTTACAACAGTAAAATCTAAGTCTCTTCTTTATGTCTTGTCTCACATCACTCGTTTTTTCTATAATTTCTCTCTGTATAACTGTAAGTTTATAAGTTACAACTATCCTATGCACATCACGGACTTGTAAACTAAGCATCTGAAACTGTTGAAGCAGAATGCTCGAATTTAAAAATTTGGGGACGCCACATCTCCAAAGTTCAAATACGGTTACATTTGTTGACAACTGCATAGAGACTAACAGTTGCATCCTTCACCAAACACGAGATCAGAGATTTAAAACCTCCTGACAAATGGCAAGACGTAACCCATAGTGGCAGTAGCACTGGAAAGTGCATTTATTTATATAAAGGGAGGATCACAGCTCCCTCTTGTGATGTGTATTTGCTGTAGTTAGGAGAGTTCTCAAAGAATAAGAACAAAGACACGCTTCCTCGTGCAAAACTCAAAGACGCATTTTTGCTCATTTAATGAGATGATACTCTCTCTCTCGAGCTGTGAAGCAGAGTAACTATATCGTTCTTGAACATTAAGGTTGAAAAGTGGAAGCTTCTTGCTTGTGAAAAGTTTTAGTTTCTCACGTCCACCACATACAGATTTGGAAGAATCTCTCTTGGGAACTGCTCAGCAGATATGGAAAGGATGAAGGTAATCAGAGAATAAAACGGGAGAATCCGTATACCTAATGCTATGCAGGAGCCATGAAAAGTTCAGGAATACATATATAGGAGAGCGAGAGCATATATATATATGGTCAGAATTCAGTCCTCGTACTGCAGAAAGGAGAGAAAGCATATACGATGAATTCAGAGAAGGCGCTGTTCACGCACACGATCCGGCGATCGGCACTCCCCGAAGCTCAAAAGAATCAATCCTACTGCTCTTTCATAAAGCTCATCAACATCAGCAGAAAATGCTGAGTTGATTGATTCCCGCTCGGAAACGGCAAGAGAGAAAAAAAGAACATTGCGTGACGAGGATACCATGAGGAACGTTACGTAAAAGCTTACGGGAGCCTCCGGACCGGACAGAAACTAACGAAGAGATCAGAGAAAAAAACCGGGGATTTCTTCGGCCGTTAGGTTAACGCCGAAAACAAAGAAAGGAAAGCAGAGAAACGCATACCGGGGATTTCTTCGGTCGTTACGTCAAACGCCGGAAACAAAGAAAGAAGAGCAAAGAAATGCGCAACCCGGAAGCCTCCAGATCGTACAGCAACTAATGAAGAGATCGCAGCAAACCGGAGATGTCTTCAGTCGTCAGGTTAACGCCGGACACAAAGGAAAAAGGAAGAAGCGCGCACAGAGACGGTGCAGGAAGCAGCGAAAGGAAGGCGGATGAACGTAGTAGAGCGATAAGCAGACAGTAGTTTGGACCGGAGAGAGACGCGAGTGCAGGAGAAGCACATACCTTACAGTGTGCGCGCGGGGGTCGCGAGGCGCCAGAACGCTTCTGCAGGTGCAGGTTGCAGGTGAAGCAAGAAGAGCAGGAGGACGAGGAAGGCAAGAAGAACAAACGGAAGAAGAGAAGCAGGCGGAACGAGAGGACTAAAAGGAACTAATGGAATAAGTGGAGCAAATGGAATAAGTGGAGCAAATGGAATAAGTGGAGCAAATGGAACAAAAGGAAGAAAGTAAAAGGAGTAAGCGGAACAAGAGGAACAGAAGGAAAGAAGTGAAGAAGCAGATGGAAGAAATGAAGAGGAAGCAATGAATGGCACATATCCTTTTGAATGATCCGGGAAAGACACCCTGGAGAGGAACCTCTTGATTGATCTTTTCATCCGAAAGCTTATCGGAATTCGGCTTATGCGAAAGACCTGAATTCGACTAATGCGAAAGACCTGTCCAAACATATATGGAAATATGTCCACGTCTTTGTGACGAGATCTCCTCGTCGCGTGTGAAGAAGATTGAATTAGGGAATGAGGGCTTAATATGTGTGGGTAGATAATCAAGGTTTCAGGTTTTTATAGGTAAAATGATAGTGCGCTGAGTGTAGCATATGAAGACTAAAATTGGATGGGATTAGCAACATCCCGAGAAAGTACATAGAGTAGCATTTATAACCATAAACTCTTGACAAGCAATGCGAGATTGTATGAAGCGATGATTAACATGAAGTAACACCATTAAGAAAATGGGAAAATGCATCGTTGAGCAAGCCAATCCTTAAACAGAAAGGTCCTTCTAAGATTGAAGAGACCAAAAGCACAAAACAACATTAAGCCCACAACATAATTCAGTAGTAGAAAGCATTTATCAAACAGCCAAAAAAGTGACTGATAGTAAAAGCCGATTGGGGACGACAATAGCCGGTGAACACAGTGTGTGTGTGTGTATATATGTACAAGAGAGAGGAAGACAATAGTAACTAACTATCTGGTAGAACCCTTGCAAGAGGATGATAGAGCCCTTGCAAGACGGATCGACCAATCCCTGGAATACGAATCGATCGCGAGACAGATCGACCGATTCACTAGAAAATGAATCGATAGAACCCTTGCAAGAGCATTTGGAAAACTAATCAATAGAAAGAACCCTTGCAAGACGGGATCAACCGATCTCTGTAGACCCCTTGCAAGACGGGATCAACCGATCTCTGGAAAGCCAATCGATGGAGAACCCCCACAAGAGCATCAACCGATCCTTGGAAAACTTAACCCAAATCAGTAAAAAAAAAAACCCATGTGAGACGGATCGACTAATCGCAGGGAACAACTAAAACTGAAAAAAAAAAAAAAACCGGTAGGTCGATCCATCTCCTTAGAAAACTAAAACTTGTAATCGACAAAACCCCTGCAAGATGGTCGATGACTAAAAAACTTTAAATCGACAGAACCCCTGCAAGATGGAGCGACCGATCCCTCTTACCGAGAGCGACCCTCATCATCTAGCGACAACATACATATATTTTTGTCTTGCTTCTCCTTTTTTTTTTTTTTTGTTTTGGTTTTTGCTTCCCTTCTCTGCTTCCGTCAATGAGGCGTAGCCGCATCAATGAGGCGTAGCCGCAGGACCCGTCTCCAGGAGGAGGAGACAGAGAAGGTGCTTCCTTCTTCTGGGTCTTTATTTTGATCTACTGGTGATGATGATTATTATGTTTTAGGGTTTGAGCGCGAGGCATAGCCAGATCTTTCTGCATGGGGATCGTGCGGGAGGTGGTCGAGGACGTCGATCCGGGCGACGCCCTGGGGACCGGCCATCTTGGCGACGTCGGCGAAAGCAACAACCTGGTCGGAATCGCGGGCCTCATCGGCGGCATCGACGAAGTTGGGATCGCCCTCGTCGACGGCAGCGGGCGCATCATCGTCGCCGTCGTAGCAGTGGCGATGCGCATCGGGCCCGATCCACGTGAACTTCCCGCCGTGGCCCTCCTTCTTGGGGTTCCCTTGCAGCCCTCGGGCCGGGCGGCGGTCCAGCCGCGCCACGCCCATCTTCACCAGCCGAGTGTGAACGTAGGCGTCGTGGTGGTGCGGCGTCGTGTGCGTCGCCGCTCCCTCCACACCATCTCCCCGCTCCCCTGGCAGCGACGTCGATTCCGACTCCCCCGGCTCCTGATCCTCAAACATGCTCTTCTTGCTCATCATCATCACCCTCCAATTCAGTTGTTGTTATCAAAATTATCCCTAACTACCCAACTAGCAACTAGCAACTAGCAACTATCAAAACTATCAACTAGCCAACTAGCA
>JBBBWG010019135.1:0-14074 GCA_037176905.1 Azolla pinnata
TTGGACTGAAGGAAAGTTACAGTTCTACCTGACTTGTATATAATAAGAAGGATTGGTCAATCTCCATTGTCATGTATGTAACAAGGTATTTGGTAGCTGTACCGATGATACTACAAAACAGTAAACACCGTTGATCGACAATCGATTGGGGTTGGCTCTCCATTGGATTGCATTGTGGTCAGAAACCCCACCAAAGTTGGACCTTAACACTAGCTGGCGGTATAAACATTCGAGAGAGCAGCATGGCATGAGTTCATAGGAGATCATGCACTTCTTTTGCTCTACAAAAAGAACAGTTGCAATGCAGTTGTACTCTTTTGTAGAGGGCTGACCTTTTTCTTGCATGGTTTTGCAGCTTTTCCTCAGCGGCTTTACGGTCACCATCAATACGCGGGAAAGCAGGCCAAAAACTGACAAGAAGCTACCACATGCTTTTGGGTTCTGGCGAAAGGTATGTTCGTTCACTTCATCGGTCAGATCTTTGCCGATAGGTATGGTCCTCATCGTAAGCGATCGATGAGGGCATGAGCCATCTCCTGATTACCTTTCAGATGCTGATGATGATGATGCAAATGAATCGGTCCATGTTGCTTAGGTTGATTAGGATCAAGCCAATTGTCAAATAAACCTTGCCGCAATCAGAAATACGCTTCCACGCACGATGACGTATGACATGACATGAGCGCGAAACCCAGCCTAGATCATACGATACTCGTTTGGCAACTAGCGTTTCGAGGGCTTTTCTTCAAGGCAGCGAGCTAGCCGATAAAAACGATCAGGGGGGTATGATATGTTTGTAAAACGGAGCAGTTGATATACGAAATCAAAGGGCATAACGCATGTGTAACGGAGCGATTGCGTACATACGTATGAAAATGGAATACGTAATGTAACGGAGCGACTGCGTACGTACGCGATGGAGCGACCGATACGATGATCAAACGGGGTATAAAAATACGTATAAATTCAAAATACGTATAAATTCGGCGTATAAGCTCCACAAGGGTAGTTTCGGAAATACAGATCATTTTGTGGCTATTTGTGTAAATAGCGCAAACGCATGGGCAGATGATCTGCCTGCCTTGGCACACATGATGATCGTGTCTTCGTGCTGAGACTGATGATGCTGACGCTGATCCTGATGCTGATGGTGGAATGATGGTGACCATGGAGTGGCGATCGACCTCCTCGTCCCTCTTCTTCCTCTTCCGCAGTAGGAGGAGGAGCAGCAGCTTCCATGGGAGCTTCCTTGGGAATCATACCGGGAGACACAACATTATCGGCAATTCTTACCACCACGACGCTGGTTCCTCTAACGAGAATGAAAGCTCTCCCAGCGAGGAGCAGAATAGTACCCCTTGGGTTCGCACTGTTCAAAGGTTCATCATCATCATCATCATCATCATCTTCTTCTTCTTCTTCTTTATGTGACGTATAAAAGATTTCTATACATCTAACGAGTTATGATCATTGGAGTTAAGTTTCTGAGCTCCGTAACAGTTGTTTTCTCTGAATTGTGTTCGATTTCTAGTGTTGGAGTCTTTGAGCCACATTCTAAAGGGCCTATAGCTTTTTAGGGGTTAATACGCTGAGCTTCATAGAAGGAAAATTTTCCAAGTTGTTTTATTGGGTTTACGTTGGTAGTTTCGCGTGCAAAGCTCTAAGGTTGTTTGAATCTAAGTTAGTTCTGAACTTTGTGACTGAGCTTCATAGCAGGGAGATCTGAGCTGAAATGGTTTATTAAACTTATTTGTCATGGGGCAAAGCATTGTCTTTTCATGTTTACCCATCTGATGATAGCTATTATGAGCTAGGAGGAATCCTGCATAGAAACATGAATATAGGGATTTCTAGCTTTTATGAAAGTGATGGGAGTTTAGGTGATGATTTATTTTTTTCATTCCCAATCATTTATTGAGATCCATTGCATTGTCCAAGGTATTGTCCCATGTTGCTGCTAGACTTTTGGTTTACGAGCTCTACAAATGGAAGATATCTGATTTGTTAATGCCTTTGAGATTTGTCGGTACCAAGATGGCATCACATTTTAATTTTTATTTCAATATAATAGATTCCTCGAAGCAGGAAGATCCGAGCTATTGTGAATGCTTTTGAGATTCTGTCGTAAATGTAGTTTGGTTTTCTCATCTTCACCTACTAAGAGATCCATTATGAGCTTAGCATTTGTTTATTTGGTTGGCTAGAGAGAAGTTTTCCCATACTTGCTACAACTTCACACTTCAAATGATGTTTTTCTTTTCTAAATCATTTATTTTGCTCAGTGGTATCGACCTCTTGCGTAATCCCAAGTATAATAAAGGGATGTCTTTCACAAAATTGGAACGTAGCAGACATCACTTGCATGGTCTACTGCCACCAGCATACATGAGCCAAGATTTGCAGGTTCGCAGATTTCCTTTATTTATACAAAAAGAGAAGAACGCAAAATACCCCAATTTTTGTCTTTTTCTCTGCGAATGCCTAGTTTTTGTTGTTATCCCAAAATGCCCACTGGTAAACTGTAACACAGAAAAAAAGAGGGTTGTTGTAACTGATTGAGTAGAATGCAACTGACAAAAAGGGATGATCAACGGAATAATTTAATATTCAGCATGTATAATGGCTTGATAGGGCACTTGATCTTCTGCATTTGATAAATCTAAGGAAGAATTTTATGGAATTTGGTGAAATAAAGAAAGATTCTGGGTCTGTCCTAAAAATTAGATGTACCATGGAAAAAAATTTATCCAAGCTTATCGATGCTGCTAATCGCTACAAATATTTTTCAGATGATCTGAATCACAATATCAAATTGTTCAAAAATGCAGTGAATCTAATATGCATCAGTCATGAACTTTCTATATACTAAGACAACTTGCTAGCTATAGGATCTCAATCAAGCCAATTAAATATGTTGAGAAAATATATGATAATTGTTTTTGTAAATTTTGGATTTCGTGGAGGTCATCTAAGAAGTAAAGATGCATTTCATAGATATCACAAGATGCATTCATGATTTGCATTAAGTAAGAGAATAGGACACATGAGCACTTAAATTCATGCAGGTACAACGTGTCATGTCCAACATAAGAGAGACTGATTCCGACCTGCAAAAATATATTTTTTTGATGGCCTTACAAGTAAGTATTATCTGATAATTTGTGACTTTTTGCTCTGAAAAACTATCGGGTTACAATGGAGATTTGATGATTATCTTCACATTTATAGGAGCGGAATGAAAAGTTATTTTTCAGGGTCCTTTTGGATAACTTAGAGGAGCTTCTTCCTATTGTATACACCCCGACAGTGGGGATAGTGTGCCAGAAATATGGGTTGCTGTTTAGAAGGCCAAGAGGACTTTTCATCACAATTGAGGATAAAGGGCAAGTTATGGAAATTCTAAAGAATTGGCCAGAAAGGCATCTTCAAGTGATTGTGGTCACTGATGGAGAACGTGTTTTGGGTATGGGGGACCTTGGTGTGCAGGTTGACTCCAGAAAACAAAGATTTGTTTGCCCAAGTTGTTCATGATTCTGCATAATGATGTTTAAAAATTGTTATGGGATTGTAGGGTATGGGAATACCTGTTGGAAAAATAACCTTATATACTGCCTGTGGTGGCATTCACCCTAAGGAGGTAGTTGATAGAATAATTAGCTAGTTTTACTTTAAATTCTACTAACTGTGCTGGTCAAGAACCTGAACTATTTCAATGTTCATTTAGTGCTTACCAGTCATGATTGACGTTGGGACAAACAATAAGGCATTGCTGAAAGACCCTTTTTATCCAGGGCTTCGTCGACTACGTGTTGAAGAGGAGGTAATTTCTTGTCCTTTTCAAAAATACATTGATATTTCTCTTTCTTCGTTTTTTCTCTCTTGCTGTATGCACGTGCCTTATGCGTGTGCCTTATGGGTTTGATAATAGTTCAGGTGTTTTATGGAATTTAGGATGGAAGCCAGAAAGTATTCATAATTATAATTCCACATTCACAGGACTTCTAAATCTCTCTGGAAAAATGACATTGTGTGTATCTTTGACCAGGGCCTACTCTTGGAAAATTATACACAAACGTACTGGAAATATTTAGTATAATATAAACCTGTGCAGTGTATGCCCCAGTAACGCTTAGCGTTGCCAATATACAAAATACATATATTGCCATAGGATGTGTGAATTACAAAAGCCAAGAGCTGTGTATGAACGTCTCTTCTAGAAGCCAATCACTTTGGTCATGGGCCAAAATAGATTTTGTATAAAAATTCAAACAAATTTGAGTACTGGAGAGCTTAAACATAAGGCAAGGTTCTAACAAACAAGCAAACATAATCTCCTATGGATATGTGCTGTTAGGAATTATGGCCACTATATTTGATTGCACAGGTATCCAAGATAAATCATTCATTACTAGTATCCTACTTTCCGGAAATGTTGATTTGAAAGAGGTTTACTATTACTAATTCAGAAATAAAGAGCAGGTTGTGCATTTGTGTATTAAAAAAGTGTGTTTGCCCTTTTACATGAAGAGACGTGCTTGTTATTCTATTCAGGGAAGTGGGCATGCATATGTCTGATGTTTTACTCACACCTATGTGCCAGTTATATAATGAACTCATTGATGAGTTCATGGATGCAGTCAAGACAAGATATGGTGACAAAGTTCTTATTCAGGTTGGTAGTAAATCCAAAATGGTATAGATTAGTTTTCTTTGGTAGTATGTGATTGTATTCTATGTGTTTGGATGCATATAGTTCGCTCAGCTGTTGGTTTGAATGTTTAGTTTGAAGATTTTGCCAATAAGAATGCGTTTCGCCTACTTCTTCAGTATCGTGGCACACATCTTGTTTTCAATGGTGATATACAGGTCAGCAGCCCTCCAATGTTGAAAACTGGCAAAATGTTCTTAAAATGCCATATTTCTGATAGACAACAACTAAGTGAACGTAATTGAATCTTGTCCTTTAGGCAGTTGGAGCAGTTGCATTGGCAGGGATAATTGCATCATTGCCTTTAACTGGCGGAAAGGTTTCTGATCATGTTTTCCTATTTAGGGGAGCTGGTGAGGTAATAACATATTGATACTTCATAGTCATGCATAGTACCTGATTTTTGAGAAATCTTTGTTGTTCAGAACTGTTAAAGAACATACATTAAATAGAAGATGCTACTGATGCTTCTTGGCCGCAGACTGGTGCAGGGATAGCTGAATTACTGGCTACATACATTAGCAAAGAGGTGATGAATCCTCTGTAACTCAGTAAAGAATGAAAATCGTGTAGCTTTGTATTGGTTTTTTTTTAGTGGCAAAAATAGATTAAAGAAATTATCTTTCCAGGTTAATATATCAATCCAGGAGGCGAGGGAGCATATATGGCTTGTTGATTCTAAGGTATGTTAAGAGATGATGGGATGGAAAGATGACTTTTAAACTCCGTACATACCAAACAGGGTTTGTAGAAGACAAAGAACCTAGTAGGCATCTAACGCCAGATTTCTTTAGACATATCATTATCAATCAAAAGTCCTATTCTTTTTAAGATATAAGTCAAATATTCTACTCCTTTATGATTCTTTTTCCTTACAGTTGCTACTCAAGATGATAGGAATGGCTGACTTTTGTGTATACATTGATCAAGTAAAATATATGAATAATTCTGTAGGGTCTTGTGGTGAAATCTCGAATGGATACTTTGGAAAATCATAAACTACCTTTTGCAAAAGACTTCCCTTTTCAAGAAAACTTAATCAACTCTGTAAATGTAAGTGCTCCATTCCTGCATATTTATTTGCCATCTTGTGCACTGCTTATGATGGTTATTTATTTTAGGCTATTCGTCCCACTGCTCTTCTTGGATTTTCTGGAAAAGAAAATTGTTTCACCAAAGACGTATGTGAAGCAATGGCAAACTTCAACAAGGTGTGATAAGAATATTGTTGGATTGCAAATAGCATGCGATGCTTTCATTTTAATCAAAGTCTGTAGTTCTACCATCAAATTCTAGTAAATGAATGAATGATGAGTTTCCTTTATGAAGGCATTTGGCTAATGCAATAACGGCTAGAAAAGGACCTAAGCAATTGATCTAAGTGATCTTCATATATATAGCAATGTCATAGTACCGCATGCAATGTGAGGCAGAATCATAGGGATTCTGAACCAGAAAAGGTTTGCATTGTGTGAGGTGTGAGTACAAGAATTAGGAATGGTCTGACAGGCGGTAAGAACAATCCCAACCAATGGCCGAAACTGTTTTTGAAAATATAGTGGTATTGGCCTTTTATTTCATAGAATATAGAACAGTGACAAATATGATGTTTTTCCGACTCCACTCCCTAATGACATAATTGGCATATTCTTTCTTCCATAGGTTTGTATATGTCTGCCTTTCTCGATTTCTTACTGATGTGAGGAAGTCACGAGCTGCCCTATCCCTGTGTGGAGTTCATGAGAAAGATGTGTATCCATGTAAGAAGGCCTGAGGATAAATGCATCTTGTGACGTGTAAGAAAAGGGCCATATATTGCACCATCTTTCTACCAAGATTGTTCAATTTGATGATACAGCTCAGCTCTCTTTATTCTTTTCCACTTTGGTCATGTTTAGATGTGGACAATCTAGGCTGTACTGGAACGGAGGTAGGGCATTTATATTTGTTCCATGTGAATGGAAACATTCTTGCATTTCAACATACCAAAACTGAGTATCTCCATGTTCAGTAAGTTGAAATGATGACATAAGTGCCAACCGTGGATTCGTTTTCTTAGGGAGTTAGGCATTTGGATGTTCAATCACTGATCAAAGTAGTGCTTTGATCACCATTGGGGCAGCTCCTAAACTGATGTTTTCCTCTTTTCCCAGAATAGGTTCAGGTTTTTCTTCTACTATGGGGGACCATTTCTTTCATGTTTTTGGTACGAGTGGGGTTTGAATTTACAACTTCCACCTTTCGTGATTCAGCGTAGCAATTGATGTGATGCTTGACTGTCCGTCCCTTATAAAACTGCCTTCCCTTCATGCAACCCTGCCAAACTCACACTATTATCTCCCTACATGCCAATTTTTGAGATTTGCTTCTCATGTACATATAGCTTGTCCGTTCATGCAACCATTCCAAATCCACATGGCCCTAACCATGCCACCCTAATATCACCGATCTCTTTTAAACAATCAGCTTAAGGAATGGATGCTTTCCATATTATAACTAGATTAGTAACCAAACATACCTGCAAAGAAAAGTGAATTCATTAATAGAGAAATGAGGACTCCACTCAGAATCTCTGAGCAAAGGTCTCTTAGTTAATTTTCTTGTCAGGCGTAAATTCACACCTTTTAATGTATCTCTCAAAACTCAATTTTAAATCATAAGCTTGGCCATGTAAAATTTTGTGATATTAAATAATTGAAAACGTACCCCTACAAAGTTTCAAGTTTTGTGCAATAATAGTGGAAAGTGTTGAACGTCATGAATTATTTCCTTTTCATAAACGTGCAGGATGTTTAAGCACACTCTGTTTTTCAATATAAAATACAATGTTTTATCGAAATTAAGACTACAGTACAGCTCATTGATGAAGGCATCCAACAAGGGAGATTTAAAACAGCTTTGAGGTCACATTGTGTTTTCTGAATGTGCACAAAGCATTGTGAACATGATGACCGTCCTCAGCTATTACCCTAACATGGAATTTAAGAATGTGAATATCGATTGACACACATCCTACATCATTCTGCATGTGCAAATCATAGGATATTAAAGCTCTTCTTCTGCCGAGATAATCATTGTAACTTAACTGAATCTAACAAATGTGTTCCAGAGGCCCATCATTTTTGCTTTGTCACATCCTACAACACCAGAGTGTACAGCTGAGCAAGCTTACAGTTGGACTCAGGTAATTAATATTTTTCTGTGGCCATTTTATTAAATACCACTTTCTTAAGAATGTTTCATAATCATCATTCTGTATGCTTTCAGGGGCGTTGTATATTTGCATGTGGCAGCCACAGTGATCCAGTTACTGTCAATGGGAAACTGCTTCATGCAGGACAGGTTTGCATTCCTGAAAGTTTATTACTTGTCTCTTCCTGTATTTTATATGGTTTTTATACATTAAAAATTAGAAAAATGAAACTCTGGGAACCTGTTCCATACTCAGATGATTTATTGCAATTTCCTAATTGCGCTTTCCAAAAGAGAAGGAGCTGAATGGATCGTAAAATTGTCCAAATAGCATATATAATTTGGAAAAGTGTGATGAATCTACCATACTTGCTTACTTTGGAAACTCTGGTATTTGGATAAATGAGGAAAAGCTCTTGGTCCGGAATATAACCATATGTTATACTTGTGTGATGAACCAGGGGAATAGTGCTTTCATATTTCCTGGACTTGGTTTAGGATGTGCTCTTTCTGGCACAACACGAGTACGAGATGAAATGTTTTTGGCAGCAGGTCAACACCATGTTAATATGAAAGTTCGTTTCTAGGTTTCATGGTTTCATAGTTTGTTTACCACTCCAATTGCTTATACAAAATTATTTTCTAATATTGCAGCTGATGCCCTTGCATCACAAGTTACAGATGAGGATAGAGAATCGGGGCTTGTCTACCCTCCCCTCAACAGAATTCGGCAGACATCTTTGCATGTTGGCAAGGCAGTTGCCAACATGGCTTACAAGCTTGGTATGTCTGGTTCTGGTAGAAGGAAAGATGTTTCTCAAAATCCAGAAGATGGTTTATTAATACTGTGTTTTATGATTGGCATAAAGGTTGGAAGCATAATAATTTCGCCTATAAAAACTTGATTAACCAGTAATCATAGAATTGAGATTGTGCATTATGTAAACAAACACAATGTGGGCCACCTAACAAATCAGTCGGTTATGTTGGAAACAGGAATTGCAACAAACTTGCCTAAACCTGATGATTTACTAGAAGCAGCTAAATCACGAATGTGGAAGCCGTCGTACCGGTGCTATAGTTAATCTTTAGGACATCATCTCTGTCAATGAGCAGGTAAGAGATTGAGAATAATGAAAATCCACATTTAACTTATTTCGACTTGTAATTTAGTTTTACGTCATTGGATCAATACGATATTGTGTCATTTAAAATAGCGTATCTTTTCTTAATGATCCTTAATAACACACCAATGTCATAACCTCTTATGTTTCATTGTGTATATTTGGTCAAGAACCTAAACAATGCAGTGTTTAAATATTTTCAGGAAATGCAGGAAGATGAAACGTCATGTATTTGGAGCAATCAACTCTATTGAAAGATGAGACATCATGTTACCACTTGCCGGGGATCAGCAAAATTCGGTCTCCTTTTTAGTGGGAATTTCGTGAATAAAGTGATAAATTTGACTCACAGTATTTGGAAAGACAATGAGCTGAAGGCAGAGGTTCATTTGTGAATAAAAAATATTTCAGGTCAAGTAGTCTTGGAAGCAAAGAACATGTTGAATAAGTGAGCACGCCTCTGTACATCGAATGTATATTTTATATATATGAAAAATATATGTAGTCTGCACCTGATGTGCTGGAATCTGTGCGAATTGGGAAAAGAAAAAGTAGAAATGAGAAAGAAACAAATCAGCAGACATCTGAATGGAGGTAAAGGAAGAACTCTTTCTCTATATATACGAAGAGCTGATGATAGATCCTTGCATCTCTGTTAGCAAAATCAAATGCATTCTTGTAAATATCAGCTGGTAGGTAGATTTTGATGAGTCATGATATATTTTCATTCGTAATTATCGGTCGTAGGCCCAATTGTGTATGCTAGAAACATTTTTATCTTATCCTTGGTGAAGATTATACATATCATGTGTTAATCTCTCATGTCGAATGTGGGTTTCCGTGGTTTTCAGATGGTAAAATGGGGTTTATCAGCCTTGTCTAAGGAACATTGTGATCCACTAAGCTTATTTAACTCAGTTGTTATTGATATACTTGGATCATGTGCTTCTTTGAGACAAACCCTTAGCTCTAAACTCTGAACAAGTTCTCTAACTAAATGCTTTTGCTTACTATGAAGTCTATCATACTATGGTAAATCAGATCTAAATAGATACACAAATAAGCAAATATACTTTTATCACTATAATCCTTCTAGTCAGCTTCAGGTTTAGTTTTTCGACCATGCAATGTACCACCATGGACTGAAGAAAGAATTGACCATTCTGCACTTTCAACTGTTGTATTTCTAGATGATTCTGAATATATTTATATATGGTTTTGATCATCCGAAGCTTCTTTTGCAGATCCCTGTTACAACTATTCGCTCCTGTCCTCAAAGATTTTTTTATCTTAACAACCTTTCACGGTCATACAAGAGATGTTCCTCTCTGAGATTACAAAGGAATGAAAAACAACAGGTCAGAAGAAAACGGAAACTGTAGAGTGTTTGTAGTTTCAGTTGAGATGTGCTATTACAAACTGCGAACCAGGTAACATGTGCCAACACTCAGCCGGCCATCAATTCCCCTATCCAAATAAGAGAGTTGACTCTGCAGTTGACATACAGAAATTTGCCTCAAATGTTTACACTGTAGTGATTGAGCTGCACTATCTTCTTTCTGTGATGGCTGGATAAAGTGGTTGCAAGTTATTGAGTCTTGATCTTTCTGTATAGCCAAATTTGGAGAACCAAAATGCCATTGGTAATTAGACCTAGGCCACTGCCAACCGCCACTACACAATGATTTAAGGTTACATTTATAAATTTCATGCACTTTGCATAGCTTGAATTAGACTTTAAAATTTACTAAGGATACTAGAAACAGGAGCTTTTTCTTGAATGCTCGTAAACAGTCTTGCTGCCAAACAACATAAATCTTAATAACCTTGCCAGAGGTAAGCTCAAATGTAAGCAAAATATAATATAGATAGAAATAATTATGCCTACTTAAGAAGAAGGAAAAGTAAACAATGCCAGAGATTTTCTAAGAAACCAACGAAGGACATAACCAATTTAAGATTTAGGGTTTGCCAGGTTTTACCAAGCGAGCCAGCAGCATTCATGAAATTCGTAAGGAAGCTCAACTGTCCTGTTTCTTTACTCTGAAAGGCACCCATTTGCTCATGTGAACATTACTTTTCTAAATTGTCAATACTAGAACATGTGGAGCATAGAAACTTAAATAACAAATAAAAATGCAAGTTTCATACACGGTAGTTCTTTATAATTTGGGGTAACCGGGCAAAGAAGAATATAGCATGCTGAGAAGCCTGCAAAAGTTCAGAAGGCCATCAAAATGTACATGATTACCAATTAGTTAATTTTGAAAAGCACATAAACCAAAGCAATACCCACATAAAGAGCTTCCAGCAGTCCAGGGCTAATGCCACCACTAAGAATCGTTGGAGCCAATGCACAATATCTGTTCTTCTAATCAGTAAAAACTTGCTTTAGGACATGAATCAAATGTAAAAGATGCATTTTGTAAACAGTCTCCAGAGCATGCTGGAAGGATTTAAATGCAAAACATGGCCAAAATAACAGGACGTTGATGTGGCATTTCCTTTCCTTGCACTCTCCAGATAAAAGACAATACGGTTATACACAAAATAAGATGAGAATGAGAACCGGTACAAGGTAGAACGGCCTCTAGGTTTGAGTTATATGTATGAATCCAATATATTCACAAATACAGTGCATATTATTTTTGACGAGAAAAGAATACACCAAAGGATACATTGCTCCTGCCACCCAGCTGCTGGTTTTCAACTTTGGTGTAAGATTGTAGATCAGCCCCACAATTATAAGGGCTGAAATTTCCATAGACACTACTTAACACCTAAGCGTGTGTGAAAGGCAAGATTTTGTAAACGCATGACAAATTTTTTGTAACCTTGTATAAGCAGGAATGAAACCTCTCCATAGGTTGAGAAAGGGAGACGTTTCGAAACACAATATGCCAATGCGATCGTGTAGCCAACCACTTCAAGCTCAAACGACGTTGGGCTAAGTCCTTGGACGCTCCGGTTTTTTATGATAAGATAAATCTGTGATTCGATTACAAATAGCATCAGCAACATAATTCGAGCAGCATTAGGATGACACAAAATACATCATTCCGAGCGCGACCAAGAAATCTCCTGTAGACTATCCCTCTCTTGTTTTGTTTTTGAAACAATTCGCAATGTTGCCACAGCTCTTGAGAGGTGCAGAGGTTCGTTGTTGTTAGGATGCCCGAGAACCCAAGCTATGGCATTTGCATTTTACATCAAAGAACACTATGTATTGCAGGTAACACATTGGTTGCCGAGATTTTCGTGTTTACAGATGAGTTACCGTGAGCAGGAAGGGACCCCATCGACAAGCATCAAATACATGTGAGCATGCGAAACTGAGTCTCCATGAGGATATCTCGGATCTCTCGGATCCTTAGGTAAGTATTTTTCATACCTGGGGGGCTTTGACAATGGTTGAAGCAGCGACGATGGCGTAGCCAACAGCTTTGGAGAGGAGAGGGAGGAGGCAGGTGTGGAGAGGAGGGATCTGGAGCATCTGCAAGGAGAGGAGGAGGCATGTGAAATCGATTCCAAGGAACTCCATGGGGCTCCTCTGTTTCTGAAATCCAATCTTGACTCTTCCTTCTTGTTCTTCCTCTTCTTCTTTCTTCTTCTTCTTCTTCTTCTTCTTCTTCTTCTTGGAAAAGTCAGATCCTCCATTTTTGAGTTGTATGTTGCTTGTTGGGGGATCAAACATGTCATCGGTTCGATTCTCGCATCGAGCATTCTTGTCTGATCTTTGGTGTAAGATATTGATGTAGAAAACATCCACTTTGAACTAGTAAAATATATAATGGGTGTAGGGAGCAAGTGCAAACTGTTTTTCTACTTACATTAATCTTAACATGATAATCGATCGATCGGATGCTCGCTCAGATTGCTTCCGGACGTTTATACTTACATTAATCTTACACGACGATCGATCGATCGATCGGATGATCAGACTGAAGCGGCGGCGCGATCTTTGCGTTCACAACTTTCGGTATCAAGGCATGTATGTAACATGCGGTTCGCCCTGCGGCAAGCAGCAAGCTTTTGCTTTTCTAAGCCTGCGATCTCTCGCTTGCGTTGCTGTATCATCATCGCCGCGAAAGAACGGGATAATTACGATCAGGAAGAGAATTCGGATCGTGAGAAGACGCCACAAATCTCGCGCCGATCGCCGGCTGGCGGTCTGGCGGCAGGAGAGATATCGGGGCGTTCGAGCACGTTAAGGCCGGCGGCGGAGATGCTAGCCAGGAGCACGTAAGATGAGGCGCAGGCAGCGTCGAGCAGCGAAGCGTGTCGGAAGGCCAGGCGGCCGAGCTCGGCGTTTTCCCACTTGCGGCAAGCGGCCAGAAGCGCGCGCCAGAGGGCGGGGCGATCGGAGAAGCAGCGAGGCAAGGCTTTGATCGCGGACAAGGCGTCGGCAAAGTGGCCGCAGCATCCGAGAGCGGCCACGATGCACGTCAGATGCTCGAGCGACGACAGGCAGTCGAATCCACGAGCGAAGTCGCAAGCCACGGCTCGGAGCAGCAGGAGGTGAAGCTCGGCGAGCAGACCTGCCCGGCGGCATGCGGTGAGAGCGGCGAGGAGCGAGAGCTCGTCGGGGGGGAGGCCCTCGAGGCGCATCTGCTGCAAGCAGTCGAGCGCCTCGCGGGCCTGGCCCCGGCGGCCATAGCCAGCGATGAGCGCGTTCCACGGGGCGGCGCTCCGCCTGGGGAGCTCGTCGAGGATCGCCTGCGCTTGCGCGAGCATGCCACATTTGGCGTACATGTCGAGCAGCGCGGTGCCGATCGCAATGTCCCCTTCCTCGACCGACGACGAGGAGGACACCGCGATCCGGCTATGGATCTGCACGCCCTTGTCCAGATTCGGAGCCTCGCCGCTGCGGCTGCAGGCCTTCAGGCACGAGCTGTACGTGACCGCGTCGGGGGCGAGGCCCTCGCACTGCATCCTGTCGCAGCATCGCCACGCTTCGCGGCCCCGCCCTCGGCGCGAGTACCCCGTGATGAGCGCGTTCCAGGAGGCCGCATCCCGCGGCGCGAGCTCGCGGAGCGCGTCCTCCGCGCTC
>JBBBWG010019168.1:0-10467 GCA_037176905.1 Azolla pinnata
GGTTGGAGTCGTCAGCAGATTCATGCACAATCCCGGCCGCCCACACTGGAACGCAGTGAAGCATGCATATCTTCAGATATCTGGTTGGCACAAAAGACTACGGCATCAAATTCGGACCGAATGAACCCTTAGGCCTAGTAGGCTATACCGACTCAGATTACGCGGGCTGTCTCGAAAGCCGGAAATCGACGTCCGGATATTTCTTCAGGTTCGGATATGGCGCCATTTCATGGAGATTGAAATACAGATTGTACGGCTACAATTACGACCGAAGCGGAGTACGTAGTTGCGTTGGATAGAGCAAAGGTAGCGCTTTGGCTCGGACGACTATCTTGTATGTTTCGACAAGTTATTCCGAAATGGATTCCGACCGTACTCAGCGACAGTCAGGGAGCCGTCCGTTTAGCAAAGAATCCGGTACATCACAATGCTTCTAAGCATATCGAGGTTCAGTACCACTTCGTTCGGGATTGTGCAACTAAGGAGATGCTCAGTTTAGAGAAGATCTCTACGATTGACAATGTTGCAGACGCGATAACCAAAAGTCTTTGGATGGACCGATTTCGGTCTCTACGGGATCGGATGGGCGTGGAGCTGATTCCGGAGGAACTACGGAAATAGTCGCACTTTTTACGATCGCACTTTTATGATTGCACTTTTACAATCGTACTATTATGCAGTATATCAGCCCCTTCGTACATCTATAAAATTTGTATTTTCCTTTTTTCCTTTTTTACGGATTTTTGGAGCACGCCCATTACATGAGAGTGTCGAATACGGGTATCTTATGGCCGTGTTCACACTATCCATAAGTGAACGGGCCATATTTGTAATAAGCCGAAAAGGCTTCAGCCCTAGCTTGGGGTTATAAATACTAATCTTGTATGGTCGTTCTAAGTTGGTTGCTCCAACTCTAGTGAATAGAAGTTCTATTCTTGTGCTTATCTTTCTCTCTCTCACTCTCTCTTGTATTTCCGCCGCCGCCGCCGCCGCCGCTTCTCATCGCCTCAGATCTGAAGCCTCCTCCTTCAGATCTGATCTTCACTTTGTTCTAACCTACCTCTTGACAGCTCCAACATGTTGCTGGAAGCTAGTGCATTGTTCCGCCTGACGACCTCACCCCAACAAAGAGCTCCAAGACTACGAGTTGCATCTTGTAGAAGACGCTCGGAGCAAAATTTTCATTCAAAACTCAACTGATATCTACCTCCATAAATCTGACTTGGTCATGGCTCACCTAAACAAGTACAAAGGAATTATGATAAGTTGAAAGGTTTGTTGCTGATAAATAGTCTTCCACTATCCTAAGAAACATCCGTCACCACCATATGTAATGCATCTGCTGCAGCCGTGAAGTGCTCCAATAGTACAAGCTGCATCTTGTTAGAAGACGCTCAAAGCAAAATGTTCATTCAAAACTCGATTGGTGAATCCTATACTGTATAGAGTACATGTGACCGTTTGCAGTATAGTGAAAGAAGTTCCTTGTGATGACCAAGCACTATGAAGAACCGTGGCAAGTCCAGGGACACAAGGACATGCAATTACTGTAAGAAGGTTGAACACATCAAATCCAACCACCACGCCTTGAAGGCAAATAACGAGAAAACTCAGAAATTGGACAATAAGGGCAATCACACCAAGGAAGTCAATTTCTAAGATCAACTTCCATGACCATATACTCCACGAACAAAGTCACTTTGGAGGATCCCAAAATCCTCACCGTGGAAAGCATGATCGAGGTAGAAGTTCTCAACTGACTACTCGACTCGAGTGCTTCGTACCATTTGACTTCGTACCGTTCACAGTTCCGATAGTACACGGCTCAAAGCTTCAACCCTACATGCACTGGAAACTCTCAACATTGTACAGTCATCAGCATTGGCAAGGTAGAGTTGAACCTTCCAAGTGGCCCTATGCAAGGCATCAAGGAATATGGGCCACTTTCACAAATTATAAGGAGAAATATTGATATCCAAGAATCTATGAAAATGTAACAGCTTACGTGGAAACATGTAAGGAATGCTATAGGTTTTCAAATGTTTGCCATCAAGATAAACTCTATTCGACATATCCGCTAACAATATATTACAAGTGGATGTTTGATATTGTAATGATTCCAAAGGGACTGTACCAGATGAAGTACCTCGTGCTCATGAAGAGGATCTCATTAATCAAGTTGAGGTCGAGCAATGAGAACTAAAGCAATGTATGCAATTATATGAAGATTCCTTCTAGATGTCATTTGCAAATATAGATGTGTTGGCTATTTACTGGTTGGTGGAGGTGATTTGCGTAAAGAAGTAAGAAAAGCTTATGTTGCGAAAGCTATGCACTATAGTAGAGAGAGTAGTGTAATAGAAATGGAGACTAAAATAAAAAAGGGGCAAAAAATAGAAAATAAATTATTCTGTTTAACCATACAAAAGTCCCCCAAGGGTCCGCCTGTCATAAGTACATGATGGGCATCTTGAATGTCCATTTGAGTTGTTCAACTAACAAAGTACATGAAAGGAGGTGGGCAAATCAATGCTAGAGAAAGGAAGCAATATTCTCAATAGCATATGGATCACTTTGATCCCATCAAAGTAATGGAGTTTATCAAGGTCCTTTATCTCAGACGTGCTAGATAGTTAGGCCTTGACATGATTAATGTTGGTCAAGTCTGTGCCTGTGATGATGAAATCATCCATGTAGAGTAGGATGCAGAGTGTGTTGGCATGCCCTTGGCAAAAAAAAGGAGAAGTGTCCTCTCAAGGCTGATTTTCCGCAAGAATTGCATATTCTTTGAGTGCCAAGCATGCAGGTTTGCTTGGCACTCACTTTGATCCCAAGAAAGGAAGCAATATTCTCGATAGCATATGGATCACTTTGATCCCAAGAAAGTAATGCGGTTTATCAAAGTCCTTCATCTCAAACATGCCGGATAGTTGGGCCTTGATATGATTAATGTTGGTCAAGTCTACGCTTGTGATGATGAAATCATCCATATAGAGTACTAAGATGCAAAGTGTGTTGTTGGCATGCCGTTGGCAGACAAAAGGAGAAGTGTCCTCTTGCGAAGTCTCGAGGCTGATTTTCCACAAGAATTGCGTAATCTTTGATTGCCAAGCATGCAGAGCTTGCTTCAAGCTGCATAAAGACTTGTTCAAGCTACACATTGCCGTCTGTGATGACAAGATCGTCCACATAGAGTAGGATGCAGAGTGTGTTGGCATGCTTTTCGCGGATATAAGGAGAAGTGTTTTCTTGCAAAGTCTCGAGGCTAATTTTTCGCAGGAATTGCGTAATCTTTCAATGCCAAGCACGCAAGGCTTGCTTCAAGCCATACAAAGACTTGTTCAAGCTACACACTGCTGCTAGGTGCATCTTTAACCAAAATCCGAGGGGTTGCACCATGTATTCTTCTTCAAGATCGCCTTGAAGAAACGCATTGTTTATATCCATTTGGTGAAGATGCCACCCCTTTGTGGCTGCAATTGCAAGGACCACGCACATGGTCGTCATGTTTGCGACCAACGCAAAGGTCATGTCATAATCCATCCCATGCATTTATGCATAATATCCTTTCACATTGAGCCTTGCCTTGTAACTGTTAACAAAACTGCCGATGTTATATTTGACCTTGTACATCCACTTATAGTCGGTTGATATGCACTCTGTGGGTAGCATAACTAGGTCCCAAAAAATGGTTTGTATCTTCTATTGTGGCTCTCCATTGCACATCCTTCAATGTTTTTGCGAAGCTCTTTGATCCACGAACTAAAACGACCTTTATCATGAAACATAATGATGCACCATGTAATCATTATACTCATATTGCATGACAGGGTTCTTGTGGCGAGTTGATCAGCAAAGCTTTTCTATTACCGATTTCATGGCCCTCTTGGTCATAAAGGATTGCAATTTTGGCGGTCTACAATCACTTTCCATCGAGTTTTTAGAGTCACTTGCCTCCAACGTGCTTCAATTTCACGTTAGGATACCTTCTTCTTCCCTTTCCCATGGCATGCTTTTCCTCTTGACAACATTATGCTAGATTCTTCATCTTCACTAGTCATGTCACAATGTTCAGTCGTTCTTCTGGTCCACTTAGCCGGAATGAAGTCAGACACTTTTCTAGTGTTGGTGACGTTGGTGTGCCATGTTCAGCTTGCGGCTGAAGACATAAGACTCATGCAGAGTTATGCACTCTTTCCATGGATGTGTGATATAGCAGATAAACCCTAGTGCATAAAGCTTCAGCCTGATAATGCTGTGGGCCTATGCTTCTCTTGTGAATCGGAAAGTTCGGGTATGTGTGGCTAGAGAAATCATTGATAAAGGACACAAAATACCTACTGCTGCAAAGGCTTGCACTCTATGTAGGACCCCATATGTTAGTATAGATCATGTCGAGTACACCATGGCTCCTATTGCTCTCATTTGGCAAGGACAGTAGGTGTTGTTCTCCGAGCTGACATGCTTCGCAAACTCGGTTTGCTTTTCATCGTTGACTTGCGGGAGGCCAAATACAGCCTGTTTTGATTGCATGGCTCACATTTCAACCTTCTATTCTTTCGCATACATTGCGGTGGTGATGTTGTTAGTGTCGAGGATAAACATCTTTGCCTTCTTTGTGTCCATGCGTCATCATTTTTCCACCATCTTTGATGAAGCAACCGCCTCAGTTAAAGCGTACCTGCATTCTTTGACCAATGATTTGACAGACCGACACCAAATTCTTGGCAATCATCAGTACATGTAAATCGTTTTTTCATATAACCCCTCTGGCCGACATGGATCAAAGGCATGTCCCCGGCATTCTTGATTGGAGGGGTCATGTTGTTGCCGGTTTCCAAATATTCTGGCCGCTCGAGTTCGTACACGTTTGTCAACCATTCTTCATGGCTTGTCATGTGATTAGATGCGCCTAAACATACCACACCTCTTCTAACTTGGGGGTGCTCTCCTACATGGAGTTTGTGCACAGGTTCATAAAGAAGAGGGATTCTTTCTCTTCCTAGGCTGCATGTTAGTATAGTTGGATCTTTACCAACATCTCGAATTAGCAGCCCTCTTCCAACCGTCTTCTTCATAGTAGCTCTTCCTACTGCAATATCAACATGTAGTTGATACATTTTATCGACTTGTGCCTCCTCAGTGGCTCCCCTTGCATGTGGAAGGTCCTTGACCCCTTTTGCACCACCCTTGTGCATCGCTGGTTCACTGCACATCGCAGCCTACATTTCTCCGACCTGACCTTCCTCTCCATCCTTAGCCTCATCCTTGTCCTCGTCCATGACCACCACCATATGACTACGTATTCAACATCTGGCTGTCTTTAGGCGTACTCTTTGTCGCCTTTGGGTGGTTTTCTTGGACCAAGAGCATGGATTGAAGGTCGAAGAAGGAATGGGGTTTCTCCCGCGTGCAAATGGTTGTCTTGAGCGACCCATACTTTTGTGTGAGACCTCCCAAGCAAATTTCGACCATTTCGTCTTCCTCCACTGTCACATTGATTGAAGCTAGTGCATGACATGTCTCTTTGATCTTGGAAGAATAATTCTGCTTAGCTCTTGCTTGAGGTAAATCTTTTTGGCAATCATACTCACGGCCAAAATCTTTTTCAGATTTTCCCATGCTTCCTATAGCGTCTCAAAATCCTTGATGTTGTCGAGCATCTGGTTACGTGCACACGACGCCAAGCAATATAGAACTCGACTTGCTGCCTGGTACCTGTAGCGCTGCCCAAGTCGGTAGTAATGCATCTTGTAATGCCACCCCGCATAGTTTCCCCACTCGAGCTTCTCCATGGGAAGCAAGCTTCCCATTTTCTTGATCATCTTGTCACGATCAACTTTTCTTCATCTTCTCCTAATTTGTTGTGCACATTGCTACTATGTAGTTTCGCACTAGCAGGTTTGTTGGTGGTGTTCCTTCTTGCAACACCTATCACTGTGGGTGAAGAGAATTACACTAAACCCTCGCACTCTAATACCATGTAAAGAAACAAGGAATGTTTCTATTGTCGAATTCGTACACTAGAGTAAAGAGAGTAGTGTGACAAAGATTGAGATAGAAATTAGAAAGGCATAGAAAAGCAAAAAATGAATTATTTTGTCTAACCATACAAAAATGCCCCAAGGGGGCCAATAGCCACCTTGAAGATTCCTCATATCGTGAGAGGTCGGTTATCATGAGTACATAGTGGGCATCTTGAATATCCATATGAGTTCGTGAAATAAACAAGTCAATGCCAAAGAATCTAGTAAAAAACTAGGTTCTCTAAATCGGTCAACTAACGCATCATAAAGTTGAGTTTATCAGTCAACAATCTGAATAAACATAAAACTAAAGAATTATTTTAAAGGATAGGAATCAAGTTATCTCTCACAATAATATTGTGATATTTTCGACACAAATGTGAAATCCTCAAATGCTCAACGTAATACTTGATTATTAAAAATACTTTGATCCTTGTACCTTACAATTACAAGATAATGAATTAACACTAGAGTATATGCCATAAATATTTTAATAATTTGTACATATTATTAAAATTACAATATTCCATGTGCTTATTTTTGTAAAGCAATGACATGTGTGTCAAGTGGCACATATGCTCAAGCTGCCTTTATGCATGAAATTCATGCACATGTAACAAGTGCATGTGAGAACATATATAAACAAAGCTAGTTACTAGGCTTGGTATATCAAGTTATTAATTAAATTCTTATGTTTGATCTAATTGGTAACCTTTGCTTCTTGTTATAGTGAGATTATTGGTTTGAAACCTATTAGTTTTATATCAATATTTTTTGCCCTATTTGAATAATTTCTCTAAAAATTCCTTAGTTATCAATTTTACCTTTCTACTAATTTTTATTATTTCTACTTATCGTAAGCATTTATCGTATCAATGCATACCATTCTAAAAATGAAACCTCGACAGCTGCACCTTCGAACAAGCAAATGTGGAGTGTGAGTAGTTTGACTATCGACTAAGTAAGAGACATAACCTACGAACACCACAACGACATAATTGAGAAGCAAATAGGAGGGTTAACCGGGCTATGGTCCAATTGTGAAGGCTCTTGTAAAAGCCTGCCATGGGAAAATAAGAGAATGGTCGCATTTATTACTATATGCATTATAATAGGATACATGTCAGTTGAACTTAATTCTGAATAAAAGTCAATAATGCCAATGGAACAAAATATTATTTCGTGGTTGGCATTGCTGTGCTAAGATGAGGTAAGGAGAGAAGATTTATTAGCTTTAAGGATTCAACAACTAGAGGAAAGGACGGAGGATATAGAAGTGGCCAAAACAGGGTTAATGGATGTAAAGTTGAAAAACAAAAAGGACTTCTCCAAAAGACATCAACTTTGTCCAAGAAAAAATGATTTAAGGAGATTGGGTGCTTGTTTATTGTGTGTCTATTAATATATATAAAAAAATTAAAGAAATAAGTATTATAGAATAATTGATGGCTTTATACAAGAAGATGAAGGAGTTAAAGAGCTTTGAAGTGCATTTTACAGCACCTAAAATTGATAAATACACATCAATTTGCGTATATTTGAATGTGAAGCAAATTGGAATAAGGGGCAAAATAGGTTTTTTTTTTTCGTATTGTTCCTAAACAGATTTACATGTAATATAAAACTAGGGCTCCTCTTTTGACATTTTATGTTTGGACACTACAATAAAACATACAACAAACAACACTCATGCTTCTGAAAGGAAATGTATTAGAACATAATTGATGTGAGCAATATAAATTCATGCTAAGGAATGGATTATCGTTGCTAGTTGTTTTAGTAATAAATATAAGTAAAGATAATCAACAAACTCAATATTCTCATTATAATAAGACCCAGCTGATTGATCATCAAACCGCAATATTCGTATTATAATAAGACCCAACACATTGTAGTAGTCTTGCTGAGGCATATATATCGTTGAGTAGTCTAGTTGCCAAATTACATATTTAATGCCACCCTTCAATCTCTCATATTTATGGAGAAGGTGCATAGAGTGCCAAAGCAAGTTGAGGACCTTCTAAGGAGATGCTCAACTCCAGGATCTAAATCAGTGGATTCACATGGTTGATGGATTTTTTGACTACTAAATGTGGTGCTAGCCATCACCTAGGTCTTGAATTCCTACAGACACATACGACATCTTCACAATCCTATAAGTAGCCTAGAATGAACGAAGACTCTATTGATTACGATCCTCAACACTTGTGCACTTGTGTTGCACTTTATGGTCTTAGCAACCAAGCTACTCGCATTGACAAGATACATGCATGCATCATGGGGTCTTGGGGGAGGATTAAATCCTCGATAAGAACATGTTTGAGTTACTCGCAACATTATCAATGAGCTGATCACTACGTAGTGACGGATGATTTGTCTTCCCAATTGATGAGGCCTCCAAAGAAGAGCCCATCGTCATTGCCCTGGCTTTGAATAGCATTTGATGGTGTACGTAATGCTTGAAGTCTCATTAAAAACCAAGGTATATACAACGATTGTTGGAAGATTGATGTAAGCGTTTAAGGATGGACATGATCATGAGTGTCATCGACGAAGCGTCCCCAGAACCAATGGGCTTTCCAGACTTGGACCATTTGGTCGATGGGGATGCCCTTGGTCTCCGGGAGGAGCAGAAGTGTGAAAACGCCCATCACTGCCAGCCAGGCCGCGAAGAAAAAGAAGATGGCGAACTTGAAGGCGCAGAGCATGGAGAGGAAGGTCTGCGCGACGAGGAACTTGAAGAGCATGTTGGTGAAGACGGCGACGCTCTGCGCGGCGGAGCGGATGTCCTGCGAGCAGATCTCGCTGGGAATGAGCCACGCCAGCGGGCCCCACGATGCAGTGAAAGTGGCGATGAAGACGCAGACGCCGCCCAGCTCCAGCACGCTCCCCAGCTTGGACAGCCGCTGCGGCTTGCTCATGGGCTCGCTCCTTATGTCCAGCCGGAATACCACCCCGATGGCAACCTGTCGCCCAGCTCGCCCGAAACAAAACGACACAACATTATTCTTATCTGCTCCCACGTGAACAACCTCCCGTCATGCAGCCAGCCGCCTACGCCTGCATGCGATGCATACATACCATGCATATGAACATGATGGAGGTAGAGATGAGTAAGATCTTCCTTCTCCCCACGATGTCCACCACGAAGATGGAGGCCATCGTCCCCACGAACGACACCAGGCCGATGACGAGCGTTGAGTAGAGCGAGGCCCTGGATCCGAGGCCTGCAGCCCTGAAGAGGAAAGGCCCGTAGAAGAGGATGGCGTCGCTACCCGAGAACTGCTGGAAGAAGGGGAGTGCGATTGCCATGACAGCCGGAGCAGCGTTGCGCCGCCGGCAGAAGAGCAGCTTGAAACCTGCGCCGCCTCCGCCGCCGCCGCCTCCGCCGCCATTCCAGCTACTGCTATGACGGCTACTGCTACGAGTCATCATCATCGTGGTGGACCTGGGGCTCTCCTTGGATTCGGAGTTATGATCGCTGTTGATGGATGCAGCAGGCGCTGCTGCTGCTGCTGCGTGATGGAGGAGCTGGAGATACTCTTGGTGAATGTCGTGGCAGCCGCGGATGGCAGCGAGCACTTGCTTGGCTCGCTCATGTTGACCCCGGCTGATGAGGAAGCTGGGCGTGTCAGGGAGGAGCAGGCCGGCCATGAGGACGGCAGTAGCCGGCAGGCCAGCGGCGGCCAGCGAGAGCCGCCAGCCCCACGGACGAACACGCTGCGCCACGTAGTTGACCAGATTGCCGCCCACGACGCCCAAGCTGACGTTGATGATGAACATAAGGTGGAGCCCACCGCGGTACCGAGCTGGGGCCATCTCTGACAGGTACAGAGGGATGGCCTAATTCCAAAACGGGGTAGAATCGATTGAGTCCAATTGTTACACAAGGAGATGATGCAGCCAGCAGACAGATAGATTGTCGATGATCACATGCAGCGGTTGTGGAGTAGTAAAAACTAGGGGTTTCTTTAGGGTATAATTCTTTGGGGGGCACGGGACATATCATTAATATTGCCTGGTTGCTGAAGCCAATGCCGATCCCGAGCGAGATGCGGCCGAGCATGAGCATGGCGAGGTTCTGAGCAGCCGCCCCAAGCAGCGTCCCAAGCAGGAAGAAGAGGCCCGCTGTGAGCATGCTGGCACGGTGGCCATGTGCCCTGGTCAGGAGCCCTGCCACCAGCGTGGCCATCAATGCCGCCACATAGAGGCACGACGTGTAGAGCTGCAGCGCCGCGTCATCATAGCGGCAGTAGTTGTCGTAGACGTGCCGCCGGCCTGCCTCCGCCTCATACACACGCGGGTAGAACTTGTGTAGGAAATCGCCCATGATTGATACGCCCCCTACAATATCAATCCCGTGATCCATATTCCAATCATTCTAGTACATGCTTAATGACTTTGTGGACGCATGCAGAAATCAGTGGGAACGTCAATACTA
>JBBBWG010019190.1:0-14044 GCA_037176905.1 Azolla pinnata
TGACGACCATTACGAGGGGGGACGACGGGACGGACAGAGACGCGAAGCAGAAGCGCAGGAAAGAAGGAAAGAAGGAAAGCAAGCAGAAAGGAAAGAAGGAAGAAGAAGAAGAAGGAAGAAGGAAGAAGAAGAAGAAGAAGGAAAGAAGGAAGAAGAAGAAGAAGAAGAAGAAGAAGAAGAAGAAGAAGAAGGAAGAAGAAGAAGAAGAAGGAAAGAAGGAAGAAGAAGAAGAAGAAGAAGAAGAAGAAGGAAGATGACAAAAACAACCGGAAGGGGCCTTTTGTTCATTAATGTGCATGCATGCATGTATGCATGTGTGCATGGATGTGTGCGTGCGCTCGCATATGTGCATCGCCTCCATGGCCACCAGCACCAGCATCAGCATCACCACCACCACCACCATCATCATCATCAGCCATCATGCATGCCATGCAATGGCATCGGAATGACGATGCATTCATTCAGTTGACCAAAACCAGGAACGGATGATGAAAAAAGGACTAGGGGTATGTATGTATGTGCAACAAACACTAGAGCCTACTACCACATCCTACCACCACCACACATGATGATAACCCATGCATGCACACACGCACCACCTATGTATACATGCATCTGTTTCTACCGGCTCACGATGATGATGGTGACGATGGTGATGGTGGTGGTGGTGGGTGATGGTTGATGATGGTGATGGTGGTGGTGGTGGTGGGTGATGGTTGATGGTGGTGATGGCGATGCTGATGATGGTGATGGGCGGTGGTGCTGATGGTGATGATGGTGATGGTGATGATGGTGATGGGGGTGGAGGAGGAGGCCCCACCAGCATACATCGCATGCACACATGCACGCATACATGCATGCACGCATGCACGCATGCATACATACATCCCCTGTTTTCTTCTGTTCTGTTTCTCCCCTGTTCTCCCCTGTTTCTCCCCTGTTTCTCCCCTGTTCTTCTTCAGAGAGCCTTCCTTCCTTCCTTCCATTGATTCCTACAGACAATATTCTCCCCCATTTTCTCTGCACATCTTTTCCTCCTCCTCCTCAGATCTGCCATACCTTCCTCCTCCATTCCATCATCACCATATCTCCTTCTTCTCCTTCTCTTCTGCTGCTTGGCCTTCTTCTTCTTCCCCTTCTTCTTCCCCTTCTTCTTCTTCTTCTTCTTCTTCTCCTTCCTCTTCTTCTTCATTCTTGCTCTTCCATTCTGCTGTTTGCCTCCCGATTCCATGCTCTTCTGAACTGAACCTCTCTTCTGCCAAGCTTGTGACCCCCTCCTTCCGCGAGCGCGCCCGCGCCCCTCTCACAGCTCGCGGCGTCTCCATATTCGCTTTCTGAACCTGCAGAGCTCTGCCCAAAGCTGGGGCTCTCCTGGAGGACGTATCCGAAATCCATTGTGTCTGCCTGATCTTGTAGGGGGGGGGGCGATCCTGCAGATCCGAATCCCATGGCTCCTCCCAACTTCCTCGCTTTGGCGCTGCTGCTGTGTACAAGGGTGGGGAGTGGGTGAGAAAGAAAGACAGAAAGAAGGGAAGGAAGGAAGCAAGGAAGGAAGAAAGAAAGGAGGCAGGAGAGCAGAACGCAAGCAAAGCAAGCGTGTTTTTGCTGGGAATTCCGGTTCCTCAGAGCTCCCAGATCTCTCTGCTCTCAGATTCTGACGAAGAAAGGGAGAGACTGGAGCGAGGAGGGCTTTTCTTCCATCTCACCCAGGGCAAGGAAAAATGCGCGACGAGGGTAGATCCGCTGCTGCAGATCCGGCCGTGTGCACGACGACCATCGCCATGGCCGTCGGCTCCAGCAGCAGCAGCAGGAGCAGCGGCACCACCACATCGCCAGGGAGGTCGTCGCTGCAGAAGAAGCGGGAGAGAAGCAGCGACGCCATGGCTGTGGCGCCTGCTGCTCCCGCCCAAGCTATGGCGGCCATGTCGCCGCCTTCCAAGCAACGGCGTCTCAGATCTTCGAGCACGGCGGCCCCTGCAAACGGCGGCAGCAGCAGCGGCGGCGGCGATGGCCATGGCCATGGCGATGGCGATGCTGAGCGCGATGATGGTGTGCTGCTTCCAGATGTGGTAGGCGGCTGCTCCAGCCTCGTCGGGAAAGATGGAGGGCTCTGCAGCCTCGGCTCTGTAGATCGCCTCCTCAGCATCATGCACCACGAGACTGCGCAGAAGAGCAGCGCGGCTATGGCGATGAACAGGAGGACGCTCGCCACAGTCGTCTCCTCCACGACCCACCACGACTTCCTCTGCAAGTTCCTCAGGCTCGGGGGCCTCGGCTTCCTGGATCAATGGCTGAGCGAAGCTCTGCAAGCGCACCTGAACCATTCCTCCTCCTCCTCCTCCTCCTCCTCCTCCTCCTCCTCCTCCTCCTCTTCTGCTTCTTCTTCTTCTTCTTCTTCTTCTTCTTCTTCCCCTCCTCCGAGCTCCTCCTCCGCGGCTTCGGAAGAAGCCGAAGGAGAAGAGCCCTCCTCGAGCGAAGAAGACCTCCTCTTCCTCGCCATCGTCGGAGCTCTGGAGAAGCTCCCCGTGGATCTCGTCTCCCTCAAGAGCTGCGCGATCGGGAGGACGGTGAAGAGCCTGAGATGCCACCGCAAGCCGGAGGTCCAGAGGCGAGCCAAGAAGCTCGTGGATCTGTGGAAGAAGCGCGTCGACGCGGAGATGAAGCTATTGGGAGGAAGCGGTGGCCTCGATGATGAAGCAGCAGCAGCAGCAGCAGCAGCAGCAGAGGCGAGGAAGAAGCACGAGGCGAGCTCCATGGATCCTGCAGAAGAGTCTGTGATCACCTCCGCGGGGGGCCCGAAGTTCGCCTCCGTCGCAGCGCTCTGCTCCTCCTCCTCGCCGCCGCCGCCGCCGCCGCCGCCGGCGGCGGCGGTGGAGAGACGAACGCCCAACGTCGCGGCATCTTCTGCTTCATCGTCTTCTCCCCCGCTCTCCTCCCTCCATAGCCACCAAGCTGCGAGGGTCTGTTCCGCTTCGCGCTCGAGCAGCGCCTGCAGGCCGATGTTGCATCGGCCTTACCACGGCTGCGCCGATGGGCCGCCGTCTGCCGATGATGGCATCGGCATGCTAGCCAAGATTGCAGCAACCGAGAGCTCCTCCTTGAACTCCGCCGATGATGATGATGATGATGATGATGATGATGATGATGATGATGATGATGCGAAACAAGGGTGCGATTCTCCGAAACCCCCCGCCGCCGCCGATGCCCACCGTCGAATGGCCTCGAAGAAGAAGCAAGGCTCGGAGCCCGAACCGTCGCCGGCTTGCCACAACCACGACAATGGCAACAATGACAATGACAACGCCTCCTTGGAGGGCAATTTGGAGCCTTCGGCGCAAGCCGGCGCGAGCGCGATTACGGTGGAGAGATCGGAGCATCATCCCCTGGATCGCGTCTCGAGCACCGTCTCCTCGCCGTCGGAGGAGACGATCTCGAAGCTGGACAACACCGTCGGAGTCGTCGTCGTCGGAGGAGGAGCCGGAGCCGGGGACGGGGAAGGTCTGCTGTCGTTGCTGCGAATGTCTGCTGAGGAGGAGGGAGGCGAGAAGGGGCGGGAGACGGTGGGCGACAGCGGCATCGCGGCGGCGAAGCCGATTGAAGCTCCTGCACAAGATGATGCTGGGGTACAAGGATCGCGGGGCAGCAGCAGCAGCAGCAGCAGCTGTAGGGAGGATTCCGAGGATCGCGATGGGGCGAAGAAGCAGCAGCAGGGCAGCACGATCGCATCGGCATCGGCATCGGCATCGGCATCGGCATCGGCATCGGCATCGGCATCGGCATCGGCATCGGCATCGGCATCTGCATCGGCGAGTCGCGATGAACGCGTTATGCTTGCGTTCGATCTGAATGAGACGGTGGCGGGGAATTGCGAAGATGATGATGAGGCTGCTGCCGGCAGCGCCGACTCCTATGGTCCTCCGTGGAGCGGGCATGGCCGGATCGCTGCGCCGATCGCGGTGATGGCCGACGCTAAGGGCTCATTCGCACTGCCCGCGCTGTCTTGCCGGCCGATCGCGGAACAGGGATGGAAGGGATCTGCCGCGACGAGCGCCTTCCGGCCCATCAGCAGCAGCAGCAGCAGCATCAGCATCATCATCATCACCAGCGCCGATGATGCCTCTGCGACTGCCAACAAACAAGCTCTCGATTTCGACCTCAACATCGCTTCGATGGAATCGCAGGAGCCCGAGCCGGGGCTCGATGATTCGGCATCCCGCGAGACGCGGCGGGGACAACCGCGCCCGGTCTGGGACTTGAACCTGAATACAGAGGAAGGGGCCCGATCGATCCCAACCGAAGCCAGTCTCGGCTTCGATCTCAACATGGCCGATGACGACGAGGCAGCGGAGGCGGATGACGACATGGCCCCTCCATCGATGCCGCCCAAGAGCCACGCAGCGCTGCTGCTCTCTCGTTCGAATGCAATCGCGTCGATGCCGAGCTTCGCAGCTGTGCCCACATCTGCCCACATGCCATATGCTATAGGCTCCTCTTCTTCTTCTACTACATCATCATCATCATCATCATCTTCTTCTTCTTCTTCTTCTTCTTCTTCTTCTGCTGCTGCTGCTGCTGCTTCTTCATCTTCTTCCACCCATCCATGGCCAGCTTCTGGCAGCATCCTGTTGCCATATAATTGCTCCGCGAATCCCAACACATTCCAATCCTCCCATGCATATCCTGTGCCTCATCTACCTTCTGCCATGGCGGCCGCTGCCGCCTCATCGCCATCACCATTGCCATCGCCATCGCCACCGTCTGGTTATGGCTACGCGGGTTTCTTCGCCATGGCTGCTTCGCCCAACCCAGGTGGGTTCCCTGGGCATCAGATGCATCCGCCGGAGATGATGCATCATCCGATGCAACAACCTCAGATGCCGATGCAAGGCGCAGCGCCGTCTGCAAGCGAGGCGCCCAATTGTGTGATGAATGCTGCGATGGCAGCGCCTCATCAGAAAAGCCAGCAATCGTACATGATGGCAATGGACATGGCGGCCAGAGATTGTGGTAGGGATGGAAAGGGGCAGCAACAATTGCAACAGCAACAACTGCAGCAACAACAACAATTGCAGCAACAATTGCAACAGCAACAACTGCAGCAACAGCAACAACTGCAGCAACATCATCGCCAGCAACAACTGCAGCAACATCATCACCAGCAGCAACAATTGCAACATCACCAGCAGCAGCAATTGCAACATCCGCAGCAGCAGTTGCAGCGTCACCAGAGGCAACAGCAACAACAGGTGCAGCATCAACCGCAGCAGCAGCTGCAACAGCAATTACAGCAGCAGAGCGGTCATTCTGATCGTGGCTTTTGGGGCGGGAGTGGGGGCCTGGATTTAAATGCCGGGCTAGGGCCTGATCCGAGCAATGAGGAAAGGAGGTTCACATCAAATGCTGGCATAGCTATGAACGGGGCAACTATGATGGCGAGGCATCTTCATCCTCATCAGCATCAGCAACAGCAGCAGCAGCAGCAGCAGCATCATCATCAGCAGCAGCAGCAGCAGCAACAGCATCATCAGCAGCAGCAGTATCATCAGAGCAAAGGTGGTTGGAACAGCAACATGATGATGATGATGATGCAACAAGAGCAAGAGAGGGTGATGATGATGCAGCAAGCAGCATGGAAGCAACAGTGAGAGAGGAGGGGAGCAGGGGACAGCAATTATGGGCATGGAACATACATTTAGATGATAGATTGGTGAGGCTGATGCTGATGCTGGTGAGACATGGGGTATAAAATAGAAAGGAAAAGCAGGACAAGAAGACATAAGGGCAAGGGGGACCCCCAAAGCTTCCCCTGTTTCTGCTCTCCAAATGCCACTGTTTGAGTCTGATGCTTGCTTTCATGGGTGCTACAGAAGCTCACACTTCCTCACTTTGTTTTGGGTTTTCATCATCAGCATCATCGGCTTCATCTTCATCAATCTTCATCAGCTTCTTCTTCTTCATCTCCATCTTCCTCTTCCTCTTCATCTTCCTCTTCATCTGCCCATGGAAAGCTTTGAAAGGGGTGAATCTGCCTGTTGTTGTATCAGTTGATCATATGCTCAACAGCTCTGCTGCTCTCTGTTGGGATTTTTGGTTACCACTTCTCACACTCCCAGAACAGAGCTCCTCTTTATATATGTGTGTGTATGTGTGTGTGTATATATACATATAAATCTCTCTGCATTGATCCTGACTTGTGGTTGACACAAAAAAACTGATCTTTCTTCATCTCCCCAGCCCAAACTGCATTTCTCTGCCCAATTAATTCTCTTTCATAGATAGAACAGAGCTCAAAAGCTTTTTCTTCTGCTCTGTTCCTTGTATAACATCTCTTTCTCTACTGCATTTTCCAATGGCTAGACAGCTTATGATATTTCTGATCAGTGCCCCCAACACACACACTCTCTCCTTTCCCCTTTTCCAAATCACTGTTGTTTGGTTGCTTTCACTGGTGGCCATAATCACATGTTCTTCGATTTCGCGGAAAGGCTCCGAGCTCCCGGCTCCTTTGATGAGACATCTCTGTCGGTAACCGCACCGTTCCGAACCGCGGACGCTCGTGCTTTGCGGAAACAATCCACAGTGCCAAACCCTGAATCGTGGGTCGGATCTACCGAGGGTCAGTCTTGATGGAGGCGGATCGATCTGATCAAGAATTAATTAGGCATTGGGATTGGCATAGATATATGCTTATTATATGCATGCAATCATGCAATCGCGAGTGGGTCGATTTTCAGAGGGTACAAGTCGTGGCGCATTTTGGTTGTGTTGCAAGGTCATAAGATAAGAACGTCAGAGATTCGTGCCCATCATCGATCGATCGAATCGATCGATCGATCGATAAGGTGCATATGCTATCACATCACACGAGAAGCATCAGACGAGCGAGCGAGAAGCCATAATAATCGCAACGACAATAATACTCGCAGTGAAGAACGTGGAATGCGCGTGATGGATCGTTTGCCGACGTTTACTTCTTTTGACACATGATTGAAGGGAAGCCTGAAAACCGACCGAATCGCGATCGTGCCTTATCGCTTTAAAGCTTTAGGGGCGTTAATCAATCGAGGATCGAGGATCGATTCGGCGACAGACGACGACGATAAGAAAGGATGCATTCATTCAAGCTTATGGAGGAGCTTATACAAAGCAAAAGAAAGGCGGAGGCGATGGTGGGCTCCAATTCATCATCACAGACAAAACACACATCTGCATGGCACATGGAGAAATGACCGACAAGGTTTTGGACATTACGTGTTCCAAACAGCTCGGCAGCTTTTCCTTTGAGCATATTGAATGCATGGTGCTTAGCAAAAACAGCTACACAATTCTTTCACACGTCTGGTCATGCCTCTCGAAATTATAAAAACTACAAAATTTTGACGCCCACCCAAAACCCAACATTTTTTGACAAATTGAACGCCTAGTTCTAGAATTCGACGCGCTGACTGATTTATTATTAATAGCGAATTGATTAGTTGTGATGCTCAATCAACGTCAAATTCACTCATCGATTGCTGCTCAATCATTTGATTCATACCGATTTAACGCGTTAATCAATCGATTAGATTCTAGAATTACCAACTTCTTGTTGATCTGGTTATAATAAGGGGATCGATTAAGATCGATTAGTGAGAAGTGATTAGGCATCCAATCGATATTAGCAGAGAATGATTTGAGCGTTAATTTTTAGTGGAAGATAAGATTGAGCGTCAATTTGTTATTCTTTATTTCAGTAGGCGTTAAAAAGTGTAATTTATAATTTTGTTACGTGATTTCTTGGTATTTCTCCCTACATATAATGTACAGAGTTCTTTCTGTAGAATTGCTTTGAACAATGTTTCACACAACATTACACTGCATTATTATACCTGCACAAGAATTCATGTTTGATCTGTACCTCCAAGGAACTGATCCAAGCGCTTATACTGTGAGTGTTTGTATCTCAACTAGGATCTCTGATTTGTCTTCATTGAAGGTTTTACTGCGATCTCCTCTCATTTCCATATAGCCTTTTACATCTCGGACCCATTTGAATAGTTGAATCCCCATTTATGGAATGCTGCTATTTATTGTAGCTTGTGATATGTGATCAAAACCACGAACACTTTGCATTCACCAAATTCCTGCATGAAGGAAAGTATAGACTACCGAATTGGAATACGCTTACAGGAGTGTAACTGCCATTACTAGTCAAAGCTTACCAAATATCTAAAGTCCTGACATGTTAAATTAACTTCATCCAGAATCAGCTCATTAATCGAGGATGATGTTGAAATGCCTGCAATTTCGGGGTGAGGCGAGGCGAAGTACCGATTTCTTTCCACACATTCCCCTGAATTTGGAGGCATTCACAAGCCATTCAAAGAAGTCAAATTTGTTAAAATTTCCACTAGTGAGACACCCCCGAGTCATCAAACCCTTGATTCCTTACTATATGACTGCACAGAATCTTAGATAGTGTGCTCAAATACCTCAACAGCCTTTGAAATGCACTACTTTTTCACAACTATTTAGCTTATAAAAATAACCCAGAGATAACATAACCATGCGTTCAAATGTACGATATTCTGATTCAAGGGTTAATCTGGTGAAAAAATGTTGCTGCATTTTTGGTAGAATTTGAAAGTATCTAGCATTATTGCTTTCAATCATACCATTAGTGCGTTATTATTTTTGAAGTACCTGCCTGCAAAGTTATGCAAAAGTTTGTAGCTGCATCTTTTAACTTTGACCTGGAGGAGGCCCAAATTGATCTAACTGTTGTCTGTTGGACATTGAATTTGTTTCTAGTTCAACAAACAATCGTCATTTATATACGAAGGGACCTATATACATATTGGAACTAAAACACTGCCAAAAGACCTATAAATTTGCGAACACTGCCTTATCAAGGCCAAGTTAGATCAGCAATGACTTAAGTTTCAAGGGAAAATGTCACCCACTGTAGTCTCATGACTTTCGGCTTGTCGGATGATGCTTTTAACCTTAATCTTTTGTTGTTGGAATGCTTCGATAAGATGCTTGTTTCTACTTTCCATTGCACATGGTGGACACCGGCTCGCCATCCTCACCATGCTACTATCATAAAGGAGTCTCTCCTTCTCCGGTGCTTGGCACAAAAACGTCTCCGAGCACATTAGAACCATGTCTCCGGTGGGTGCTGGTTCGAAATCGAGCATCTGAGCATATTCATTTATTACATGTAGCATGTAGTCATATACATGTTTCATGCTCACTTCCTTGGAGATGAAATTTCGCCCACCTTGTCCAAGCTTCTGTGCCTACATCATTCGAATTCAATATTACAGAGCAATTAAAATCGGGTCTTGAACAAGATACAGCCTAACAATATGGATTGCCAAGAAAATGTTATGCCAAAATAGCCCCCAAGAATTCTCGTGCCTACCAAAATGGTGCCGTCAAAAGATCGAACTACAGAATTTAAGTTCTTCATAATATCCATCCGTCATCTATTTATTAATCTATGTTATGCATAGGTAGATATAAAAGATGCCCCAACCAAATGTGATCAGCAAGCTGAGAAATGCTCATGTGCATGAAGGGTAGAAGAGCCTAATATATGTGTTAGGACTTACCTGGCTTGTGTGGTTGTTACCCCATTCCACTCCAAATTGGATTGAATCACAGAGATGATGATCCCTCCGAACGGGCCAAAAGTGGTGAAGGGGCATCAAGCCCCGTGAGAAGAAGTCATGGAACTCGGGATCCACAAGGAGGACCAGAGAATCACACCCGAGAATGTATTTCAGGCTTGCAGACCATCCCCAACCTTCGACATACACCTTGTATCTACCATGTGCCAACAGACGTATTCCGACATCATTTCTCCATGGTTTCTAGTATCGACTGTACATTCCTTGTTAAACCAATCCCCCCTAATCGGTACATTTAACAACGAAACATTCTTCGAAACGATCATGCGAGCAATATGTACCTACCTGTTCTTGCACTGCTGCGCTAGGCGAGAATCTTTGTAATGATCTTGGGCTGCTTTATCCCAATCCTTAGGCAGGCAGTGTCACGATCCATGGTATTGAAGCATTCATCAATTTGTAAGAAATCTATGTGATATGAGATGGATGGGATTACAACAGTTGAAAGCATCCATGTGAACATGCACGCCCACATTTAGGATACTTCCAGAGAATTTCCAAAGCATACAAATATCACTCATGATTTTATATACCTGATGAATGATTTGAGCAGTATAAGGTGGATGATTGCATAGTTTGAGCTGCTGCCGGAGTGACCCGCCCGTCCTTGTGTTACCTTTCCAGAACGCTGCGGAATGGCGCCGATCCCACGGAATTTCTTCTTGGGCTTTCAAGATTCTGGAAAGCTCGGTATTCCAGGAGCCCAAATCAATTTCAGGCCTGCATCAGACAACGTTACCCATGTATGTATATATGTATGTACCTAAGCATTTAACTGGGAACGTATAGCTTAGTAGGTATGCAATGTAAGCTTAAGATATGCAATGCTGTATGCCTGACATTGGTATGTATGCAAGGGTAGATACTTTTGTTGAGCATTGCAAATCGAACCCTAGCCAGCTTTGGTATGCACAAACATCATGATGATGATCACGATGATGATGAGATGATGAAGATGATCATATATATATATATATATATATATGTACTAACCAGCCCCAGAAAGACCAATCTGGGAAGGGGATGTCCAAATGGTTTGCAGTGCTACAGTAGCTAAAGATGGGAGGCAGCTTCCATGTCTGCGAGAACTCATCGCCAGGATCGGGTTTGGGTACCCGGGGCGTATCGCCGCAGGCAAAGAGCATGTCGACGTCTCGCACGAGGCCCGGGTAGAACTCGAGAAGCTGCAGGAGGCCCCAAATCGTGAACAAGGCGCGGGTCTGGAAGCAGGATCGGTACGCATCGACGTAGAGCTTCCCAGCCTTGACGATGACGCGGAACGATGGCAGCGCCGATCTTGCACCATATTCCAACATCTCTTTGCTGATTCCATCATGCCCTTGGGTCATGGCACCAGGAGCGTTGCGCTGAATGCTTGCGTTCCCGCTACTAGCCGCCCACGGCGCTAAATCCTCGTACATATACGCGAAGTAGAATGGGCACTTACCAGTTTCCCCCACTCCTCGGCCCACGCCTGCTCTAGTTCCCTGATCTGATACCAAGGGCTGTGCTAACTCCCATGGCTTGTGGCTCATCGAAGCACATGCCCCGGCGGCGCTAGTGCAGCAATCTTGCTGAATCTGCGAATTTGTAGCCGCAGAGTTTGCGATCCGTGGGGCTCCTGACAAGCGCGCCCAGAAACTGCCGTCGCCGATTCTTCTCCCTGATCCACTTCCTCGGCAAGTGGGATCAGGATCGAGATCGGGATCGGGATTGGGATTGGGATTGGGATTGGGATCGGAGTCTTGCGGCCTTCTTTCCGCACTGCGATTGCTGAGCGATGCCGTATGATCGGCGGGCGATGAACTCGGAGAGAGCATTGATCCGTGGAAAGAAGGCGCTCGCAGATTCTGCGAGCCGAGATGCAGCAAAGAACCCAGCTCCGGCTGGGCCGGGATCACCATCATCAGCACAACTGCGAAGGCGAAGAGGATGAGGGAGAGCAGCAGCAGCAGCCAAGAAACGGAGGAGAGCTTGCACTTCAGCTGAATCAGGCTGCCGTGATCCATGGCAGCAATTCTTGGCCGTCTTCTGCAAAACGCCTCAAACCAATCTCTGCCCAAAACGCCCACATGGCAATCAAAGCTACTTCCTCTGCTCTTCAAAAGAACTCTCTTTTCTTTCCTTTTTGGGGAGGGAAACTCTCTTTTCGGAAAGAGACAAAACAAGGAGGAATTCTCAGGATATTATGGTCTTGGATCGCCCACAAATCGGAAATATGGAGCACAAAATCACTTGGTAATTAGTGCTAGGGTTTGATCCATCGATTAGCTAGCCAGTTTGATCGTGGGCTGTTAATTCGGCGATTGATTGATTGATTTGTTCGAATTATTGAACGGGTGTTAGCGCTGATGATGATGAGCACGGGCATCGATCCGTTATTAGATCGATTTGGAAACCTGCGATGCGAGCCGGTCAAATCGGCAGACAAAATCGTGGGGCGATCAAACAGAATCGTTCGACATCCTTTCATTAGCTTTTGCTAGCCTTAACAACCCAACAACCGCACATTACATCCACAGGGGAAATTTATCACGACGTGCAGTGAATCAATCCAACAGATGAAGGTTACAACTCAAGCAATCGAGTTCCGTAACTTGCTCTGGTGAATGGGATTATCACGAGGATCGTAGGTTGCAACATATACAACAAACGTATAGTGAGAGAGATTGTGGTAGTGTGCATGATGAAACCTTGCATGTGCTATATGTAATGATGAAACACTATGGTACGAAGATGCAGACTCGGATCGGTCGGGGAACTGTTTGATCAGATGATTGTGTTTGATGGCCCCTGTCCAGGAGTGTTTACGACATCGATGTCGACAGTTACTCGACCAGATCGTCACGCGTCAACGTATGCGATCCGTCGACATCGCGGTTGTCGAACTCTTTCGAGATGGCGTCCATGTCCTTCTGTTCGATCTTGCCCATCTCCTTGAGCTTGAAGATGATGAACTCGGCACGGCTGGACAGAGTCAAAGGCAGAGAGACCAATCAATTGGTAAACGAATATTAGGGACCTACTAATTAATAATGGGCAATATATTAGACAGTAGAAGATTAGGGGGAATGGAATGGACCAATGGTGATTGACCAAACCCCCCCTTGAGCGCAGGAATGAAGACAAATTCAAAATTCCATGCCAATATAGATTATTACCTTGGATTATAACTCAAAAGTCGGACACCGATTATATAGAGGTAACGAAAGGTCAGAGCTGGTTTCTTTCATATAGGTCTATCTTGAAGGGCTCCCTGACCACCGCACTGGGTGTGTTCACACATGTCTAGCGACCCTATGGGTTTATCCCTCTCTTAATATATATATATACATTCAGTTTCCCACTTATCTTACTTTTAAACCATGCAAATGAACCTTACAAAACTTTACTAATAAAAAAGGAGATAGCTAGTTGCTTTATTGTATAGGTTAACTTCTAGGGATTTCCTGTGTTTACACTTGTTAAGTGACCATTTGTCCAAGTCCTACGACGATAACCGGTTTCCCACTTACTCTAACTATTCTTCCGACCACTCGATAGAATCAGGCGGCGTGTATGAAAAATGCCCACACCAAAGAAGCTTCGATCGACATTGTTAAAACTTGACATCGAGAACTTTCTCACTTATCTTACTTTTAAACCATGCAAACTAACCCTACAAAAATTTATTAATAAAAAAGGAGATAGCTAGTTGTTTTATTATATAGGTTAACTTCTAGGGATTCGTTGAGTTCACACACTTGTCAAGTGACCATATGGATCTGTCCGAGTCGTACTACGATAACCGGTTTCCCACTTATTCTAACTACGCTTCCGACCACTCGATAGAATCAGGCGGCGTGTGTGAGAAATGCCCGCACCAAAGAAAGTTTCGATCGGACATTGTTAAAACCCGACATCGGGACGCTCCGATCGACATTGTTAAAACCCGACATCGGGACGTAAAAAGAAGAAAGAGGAGATTCCCTAAACCCTAGACCGCTTCCCACAGCAGTTACCTGACCTCGTCGTCGCCGTCCATGTCGGCGGCGCGGAGGTCGTCCGCGGTCAGCCTGCGGGAGAGCGCGCGGCGGACGAGGGCGTGGCGGCGCGACTCCGCGTAGGCGTCGGCGATGTACGCGTAGATCTGCGCGACGTTGAGGGTGCTGGCGAGGATCCAGACGGCGGCGAACGCGCGGCCGGCGGCGGTGCGGAAGCTGAGGTCGCCGTAGCCGAGGGTGGTGACGGTGACGCAGACGCAGTAGAACGCGGGGAGCGGGTCAAGGCCCTCGACGGCGACGAGGACGGCGAAGCCCGAGGCGAAGAGGCCCGCGAACACGAGGCCCGCGAGGGCGAGCCGGGAGCGGAGCGCGCCGGTGGGGGCGATG
>JBBBWG010019201.1:0-14040 GCA_037176905.1 Azolla pinnata
ATATAGATAGATCGATAGATATAGCTAGATAGATAGATAGATAGATAGATAGCATTTTATGTTTTAACAATGTGATTGTAGAATCTCATATGAAGCTGTATTTTGATGGATTCAAGCTATGTGTGAAATGCAGAAAGATATCCATGTCGTGACCATTGATGGCTACAATGATGTTCCTCCGAATAATGGAAGTTATTTATTGAGCATAGTTGCACAACAACCAGTCAGTGTTGCAATAGAAGCAAGCGGACGTGATTTCCAACTTTATTCAAGAGTAAGCAAACCGACTATGATGCTGATTCTTAAGATGCAATACCACAAGTGCCCATGAAATATATGCAGGAAGCTGATAGTCTCTTGTGTTTTTTTAATGGATGTTTTGATGCTGTGGTGAAGGGAGTGTTAACTGGTGGGTGTGGTTTAGAATTGGATCATGGGGTGACAATAGTTGGCTATGGACATGATCACGGTCTTGACTACTGGATTGTGAAGAATTCATGGGGAACTAGCTGGGGGGAGAGAGGATATGTACGAATTCTAAGGAGCAGTGGGGGTGTGGAGAAGAATGAAGCTGGAATGTGCGGAATAAACATGATGCCGTCATTTCCTACAAAGTCTGGTAGTACTAATCCTCCTATACCTTCACCATCTCCACCAGAGCCTCGAGTCAAGTGCGATTCTTTGTTTTCATGTCCACCTTTGAACACTTGTTGTTGCCTACTTCATGCTGTGGGACACTGCTTTGTTTGGGGCTGCTGCTCTATTGAATCTGCGGTATGCTGTGATGATCACTACCATTGTTGTCCTTCAGACTTCCCCATTTGCGACACACAATCTGGATACTGTCTCAAGGTACCACTGTATAGTAATGTTCTGCTCATGATCATTCTAAGAAAGGAGGGATTTTGTTGCTCTGTTGTTTAATTAATTTACTTGATATTCCATGTGATACCCATAACCATCAATTAATTTTCAAAATTCCAGAACTTATGCTAAACTAAATGAGGCTAATGACAGGATTCAGAGAATCGGTTGGGTGGTGTAAAGATGTTGACCCGGACAATTGCAGAACAAGTTCGAAGATCAATGATTTGAACAATTCGCGCCCCCCACAATTGTTGTGGGTTAAAGATCATGCAGTAACGACAATTCATTCCTGGTTGTAAATTTTTCGGATCAGTAAACATTTTTTATTTTTCATTCCCCCCCCCTCCTAAAATTGGAACCCAAAAGCTGTTAATCATTCTTTTGTGTCACAATGTAAGGGCCTGCAAATGATCTGCACATTCACTTAAGGTCCAAGTGATTTGTGGACTCACTCTAGGTGTGCTTCATTTCAGAAACTACCTTCTATATGTAAAACGAGACTAAGACGTCTACAAGGCTATGCTCGGATGTTACGTAAAAGCAACGGTCCATTGTTGAATAACAAAAATAACCATTGTAGCTTGATGGATTCCATTGGTCATCAAAGTAATGTAACATCGATCCCACTTCAGTAAAGCATATGCATTAAAATTTTTCAAAACCAGCAAATTCCATCACAGGTGTGGTAACTGGTTTATTATTCCAGAGTAATGAAATATTAGAATATCTATATAGTTTTTATTCTGGTTTATTTTCGTGAATATTCTGTGATTGATCGATGCTATCCTTATTTTATCAACACAACTCATCATTTTGTTGTATAGCGAGGAACTCCGTTGAGATGTTGGATATTTTGCTTTCATTTTATGCTGTGTGTTCGTGGGTTCCTTTGGATACAATAACTTTTGGACAAGGTTAATGTTGTGGTAGGACACATCATAGTGGTATTTTTTAGGCCAAACCATTGGGAACTACTTAGGTGTATGATCTTATTTGAGTTATGAGCTTCATGGATACATTAGAATTCAATTCCACATATGAACATGTGAGTATATGTACTTCAATTATGAATTATATGAACAAACTAGAGATTGATTTGGCACCCCTTCCTTGATTACTTTGATGAGGGGCTCATCATTGTTGAGGGCATGGATATTGTGGTTTAACCAGAAGATCTCCCTAGAAATGTACAAAAACCTCTGCAATGTCAATGTGATAATGTGGTTTAACTAGAAGATCTTCCTAAAGTATACAAAAACCTCTGCAATCTCGATTCTAGAAAATTAGCTGACCTCAATGGAAAGTAGTTTATAAATGCTTAAACATGCAAGTGTGATACTAGTCTCATGCTTTTAGGGCACGGTGTCATAGTTACTCCCAATGCTCAGGTCAAAGCCAATGCTTAAGATCATGGATACGATTGTTCTCTTCGCATCAGAATTTCACTTCGAGGATACATGGTTGGGATGAGTCGGTTGCTTGCTTACCAGCCCTTCTACCATTAGAAGATATACGATTCTGCCTTGTGGAAACATCATCCCCATTCCAGTTAGAAGTGACTTTGCCAGCAAAAATCTCTATACTGTCACAGAGGAAAAAGAATCTTTGCCCAAAATCTGACAACCTCAAAGTTTAAATTCCTCAAGAATCTTGTGCCCAAAATCTGACAACCTCAAAGATTAAATTCCTCTTCACCTCCAAAACTCAAATTGATTAATCCCCAATATATGTATTTTGTCTATCTATCAAATCTATCTATCTCAAAATTTTACAAAACATGTCCCTTAGGCTTCATCTATTTGGGTTTCTCTATTTCATCCTCTGTTCCCCTGTCTTGTGCTTTCCTGGAGGTTCGTCGACCCCATCAAATCAGAAGCACCGCGCGCCAGCAAATCAGAACGGTAAACGATGCATACCATCCGTCTTCTTCTTCCTGTGTTTTTTTTTGGAAGCCTGAAATTTCCTTCTTTGTCACCGGGGAAAACTCTGAATTTGAATGCATCTCCGGATCACCACTTTTCCAATGCTCTAATAACAGACCAATTCCAATCTCTTAGGAAAACAAAAATTTCTTCCCTTCCTAGACATTTGTCTCTGCGTTTGATACGTGTAATTCTGTTAAACGGGCTTGATATGTTATATAGCTGAATTGTTCTCTCTCACACAAGTAAAAATGAAAGCGTTCTTCTTCCTTAACGTGCATGCTGTGATACACTGAAAGAAGAGGGGAAGAATCCCTCATGTATTTGGATGGTCTTTGTGCCTTTCCGACGTCCATGCCAAGAAGAGACCTTCAACCCATCTATGTTGATGGAAGAGTTTCTGCTCTTGATTATGCCAATGATTAATGAATCCAATGATTATAACTATAGATGCTATTCACCATGGATCCAGAAAGGGTTATAATGTGAATAGGGGTGAATGCAAGTGGAATTGGGCCACTTATTGTCGCATCTTTCAGCTTAATGAAATCAAGCATCTAAGCTGAAGTTTTTGTGTTAGACAGTTCATATGACAAGGGTATCTTTATATTTGCAGATGCATTTTTGAGCTTGATTATACATTCTTGAACCATTTTTCAATGTTCTATGGTGTTTTTTTACTGTTTTCCTTGTTTAGGCAGTTTTCTTGTTAAGTCTTGGCCATGGGAAGGTTGCTTCATCAAATCGTATCCAACAGCTTATTAGCATTGAAGTGAGTTGATTTTTTACTTGCTCTTTTAATGCTTCCACCATTTTGAGAGACTAGTATTTTTGGTGATTTGCATTTTACATTAGTTGAAAACCGCCTTGAAAAGTTTTGAAGTCAAAGATTGAGCAGTTGAATAGTCTTCTTCTTTGTCTTTTTGAGGGCTGATCAGATCGGCTGTCATAATGTGGAAAACTTGTTCCTGATTTGGGAGATAGGCATTCGTAATCATCACACAGATTATTAGTCAGAACTTTTGCTTGGCTATGCTAATTTCAGGACATTTAATCAAGACCTGATTCGAGTGATTGATGTGCTTCAACCTGGTCCTTTGGGAATCTTAGAACACAAATTCTCTAATGAAGATATTTCAAGAGCTAAAACTGTTGTTGAGGAGGCAGTCCAAACATGGAAATACAATGCAACTTGCAGGAAACCTTCTTAATGATCGGGAACCAAATTCCAGACCATATGCCGTAAACCATAAAGACGTTATGTAAGTTTTAACCTATACATAATGGTGAAGCTAGTATTGTTTGTGTTGAGATCAAACACTACGATACTATAAAATTTCAAGGCAGAATCTTGTTCCATGTATTGGGAATGTTTTGATCAATACTTCATTCAATTTCATTCAACTTCTTTCCAGTTTATATTCAGCAACCTTGATCAATCAAAGTAATATCTATATAAATTTCAGTCAATTTCAGATGGAACTTAATTTATTACCTCCTTTATAGATTTTTTGTATAATGTGTATGTGTGCGTGTTTTTGGAGTGTTACATGAAAGCCACCTAAAACCTAAATAAATAAACCCAAAGCCACCCAAAACCTACATAATGACCTTATCTACATCGATGGTAGACTAACATTAGAGATTTGAATCAATGTTTATTTTACTCTGCTAAATCTCTATTGATATCGAAGCAACGTAAGGAAAGGCTATGCTGAACTAATGCACATGTTTTACACGTTTTCTTGATGAAACAACACATTGATCTCAAAACTATAAATTGTTGGCAAGGTTTGGATCATTTCTATTGACTAAACCTTGGAAACAAACCTGGCATATGAAAACTTCCACAGTGTTCGAAATGAGATCCACATAAAACACGTTTTGTCCAAGTTTGTTGTTCTTCAACATGATTTGCCATTCTCGAGGTCATTGCAGCCGTTGCTAAGCAATTCCACGTTATCCTCTAAGAACATGTTGTAGTACTAACTCAATCTGCAAAACAGATCAAGCTTGCGAGATATAATCGTAGAATCATTTTGTACGAGGATTGCAGACTGCTTCAAAGGCAAGGTAACTAGATGTAACTTAGGCTCAGATTACCAGGAACATAATGTTTATTTGATGCATATTCTGGTATATTTCTGATGATTCATTCCTTTCTTTGTCATTGGGATGCTCTGTGAGGTTATTTACCTCGGGGTAATTTTCTTGCAACTCTGAAGTTGCATGCTCTGCAAGTTTTACTAGCTCCTTGTCGCTCTTTTACATTGTTTTTAAGAGTATTATCAGCTGGTATGTTGATAAATTTCTGTTTAGACTCATGTGAATGCGACTCAAGTTTTCCTGAGAGGCCAGACTGCAGAATCTGAGTGCATGAAAAAACATCTTCCCATGAAGAGCAGACGCTGGACTTTGTGGATTATGGAGGTGAGGAACGGCTTCGAGTGTGATGTCTTAATCGTACTTTCTTCCTTTTATTCTTTCCATGTCCGTTCGTTCTTAAGACTCCAAAACAAGCATGAACAAACCTCCAACTTTGATTTTGGATGAGCTGCTGCCTATGCCTAGGGAACATATAAAATCATGGAATTTCAAGGCATGGAAATCTTTATTTGCAAGCTTGAGTGCCTTGTTGCTGTGCATAACTTCTGAGTCCCCTGCTTAATCCCCTTCCTTTGATGTTCTTTGCAAAGCCTCTATTCCCCTTTTTTACCAACACTTTTCTTAATTCCTTTGCTCTGGAAGGTTTTCAAAATCTAATAGAGTACAAAACACGATGAACTATTGATTTGATTGTACAAAAAAAAGTAAAGAAAAGTTTGTTAGTAGATGCTTTTTAGTATAATCTGACTTGTGTCATGTTATCAAGGAAGATTTTACTCATACCATTCAGCATAAAGACTTGGGGCATTTTATATCCTTTCAGATGGAGTTTTTCTTTCCTCTTTTTCCTCAAATCTTGATGTACCTCTATTTTTTTCTGAATGGCGTGCTGTTCCACAGATGTGACGTGATAGAGTCTTGATATTGGATTCATTGCCCAACATCATCCAGATCAGATTCTGTAAGGCTAAATGATGTTCTTATGCAGGTGGAAGAAAATTAAACCAAACGATGAGTTTCCTCTCCAATCTGGAATACTCTTCAGATTCAGGAGATGAACTCCCTACCTGGTGGCATTGGGGATCAGGTACTTCTTTCCTAATTGTCCTCTGGTGATTTGTCTTAACATCTTAAGGTCTTCCTTTTGCACATGCAAAGTCTTATTCTCTTCTCCGTCACACAATTATGGTGGACCTATGAAGGAGGGTGTTGATAAGATGCCTCCTCATCTTTATCCACTAGCTTTGACATATATGATCGTATAAGGATTCTTTTTTAATACTATTACAACTTTTTGTACATTTTGTCTTGTCATTTGTACATGCAATATCTTCCTTTCTTTTCCAGATCAGATTCTTTAAAGTGAGTGTGATTGTCAAACAAGTAACAACGCAAAAGCATAACAGAATTGAAAACCACCAATAGGAACATGAAACTAACAGTTATGACATGAATGGCCTCTAAAATGAAATTATGACCTACTCAGTGAATAGATGTCGCAAATATTAACCTTATAGCTATATTCTTGCATTATATATGACTACAATAGGATTCTTGCCTGTTGCATACTTTTAGACCTCTGAAAATATGGTCATTGTCTGTGTAAAAAAGGTATAGCCATTAATTTTTTTTCATAATTTGTTGCTGCAAATGGTTAGGCAAGGAAGATAATTCAGCACACAAATGTACTTTAAGCCAAATTAATTTTCTTACTGGAACCATTGAATTCCTATTTTAAATCTAGATTTTACAAAAAGTGCATATTCTCTATGCAGATAACCATGTCCCGAGGAAAGAACTAAATTTGAATTCAGTAGTTTTTTATTTTAGTGAAAGATCTGTAGATTGCAACTAATTGATCAGAAATCAAGGAATAACTTTGATTATTCTTAATGATGGGTGGCTGGAATGGAGTGCTCATCCAATATACTCTAATCATTTAAAATGTACGAGGTCAAAATAGCTAATATCAATTGATCATGTGCGCTTTGTAGTGCTCTTTGCATAGCCATGCAACTTGATCACTGCCATCTGCATCTTTGTAAATGGCAGGCCTGAGATGAAAATCCTTGTCTATTGTTTTTTCTATGTTGATATCTGGTCCATATTTGTCGGTCAGCATGGCCTTGAAGCACCTTTGCCATTCTCTATAGGAATGTGATGTGCTGGTACATACACGGGAGAAGCTCAGTGCATTTCCAGACCTTATAGTATTTGTTATCATGGGGTACTCCTTACCAACAGTGGGCTGTGGAAGCTTTATGTCAGGTATAAAGGAGCCCATTTGAGGAGCCATAGAGCTAAGAGCCATCTTAGCTGCTGTGGTTAATATCCAAACGACACCATTGATGTATGGAAGGGCTTTTTCGAGATTCTCTGACAGAGGCTCTGAGAGAGAGGTGAGGGTGATACCTGGTTGTTTTTCCACTCGGTGGGGTGATTTTCGGTTCTCACAGTAGAGCTCTACTCGTACGTATAAAATATGGCGTCTTGATAGCGACATCACCAGCTCCCTTACCTTGTGCACACCGTTGGTCCGAAGGATCACGAGGCGAGGGAGTTGCATCGCAGCTTCATTCCCCATAGCAAAGTCCAAGACCTTGTCCAGAGCTCTCTGAACTTTACCTAAAACATCTTCCCTCATTGATATGACTTCCTTATGCACATCATCCAGCTTCATCCTCATTTCATCCATCTTATTGTGTAAGCTCAACGTACTTGTATCCATCTTATTGTGTAACTTCAAGATCTCCTCAAAGATAGCCTTTGCCATGTTCTTGGTGAAGAGAACCTCCACTTCTTCTCCTAGTATTTGATGCTCTTCTGACGTAGATTCGATTATGTTTGGATTCTGGTTGTTTTCTGAGCTTGGCTGCACATTGACGTTGTGATGACCTTGAGGCTGAAATTTGCTTGTTTTACCATGTTCTGACAATGCATTATCTTTCTCTAGCAGTCCGTCATGTACCTCCTCCAACCATGCTTTATAGGAAGTGAAGACCTCCGAGTAATTCTTGTAACCAAGAAGATCAAATAAAGATGTGTTTATAGAGACATCCGACATTGTTTTTCTCCAAACATAATATTGTGGGATACCTTGCTCAAGGTATTGCCTCAGCAATTGCTTCAAATAAGTAACCTCCACGTATTGATCTTCTCTATCTCGTGCAATGGATGGGTTTTTGAGGATGTCAGGGCGGAGGACATTTTCTATTAACTTAACACCTTGGATGCCTTTGGGTTGGGCACACACTCTAACTAAAGTGTCGATGATGTGGTCTTCAACATAAGCTAAGGCCCAAGTGAGATGGTCTTGGCCAATGTTATTTGGGGCCTGAACCAACACATCTAGCACGTAGTCTGCTTTTGCTTGGCAGAACACCACAATGATCTCCATTGTTAGCACACAAATGGAGATGAAATTCTTGCCAAGTTCCACAGTAGCATTAATGTCTTGGAAAGCGCAGCTAAACAAAACCTGGATCCTTGGGAAGAGACCTGGTGTAAGAAAGTTGAGATCGTTATTTTCACACACTAGCCTTCTACCCACATATGTACAAGTAGCTTGATCGTAATGCAATTTCCATTTGGGGGGTTCTTGAGAATGTCCACTTAATGTAGCGGGGATGAAGAGGCAATCCTCACCATAGCTTCTTGCAAGGTTAGTTGGAACCTTGCAACACAAGTGCATTTCTTCCATCAAATCTACCAACAAAGACCCCTTCACCTTATTGTCGGACACTAGTTCCAGCTTGTCCTCTAGGAAGCGTCGATTGGTAAATCCTTGAATGACCATTGTCCTGGCTATTGCATTACACTCTGGAAAATAAATCAAACTACCCAAGATGTAATTGCAGAACCAATTCGGATCAAGAATGAGGTGTTTTCTCCGATTGACATAAATGAGAACCCCGGACTCAGTCAGTGACAAGGCAATTGCATGTAATTTAGGCTCAGCATCACCTGGAATGTAAAGTTTGTCCATGCATATTCTGCTGAATTGTGACCATGTAATGATTCGTTGCTCTGATACCTTGGCATGCTCTGACAGGTATTCACTTACTTGTGTACAGATGTCATACATCTCAGCACCTTGGAGCATTTGCCTTGCAATTTCAAAGGTATATGCTCCTACATGTTTTACTGAATCCTCCTTTCTTGCATCGACTTCAAAAGTATGGTCGATTAGTATGTCGATAATCTCTCTGAACTCATTTTGAAGCGACTTAAGTTTTCCTGAGACAGCACTGTTGATGAGCTTCACCTGGTCAGCATGCGTGAATACGATGATCACCTTCAGAGCAATGTTAGACTTGCGAGTTTTGGAGGCGAGGAACTTGAGCCAATATCGAAAGCTTGTTTCGAAATCACGCTCTGTTTTATCCCTTTCATTGTTAGTATTGCCTTCCTTTGCAGGACTCCAAACAAACATGAACAAAGATGGAGCTTGATTCGACGAGCTTGTGCCTATGTCCGGGAACATGTAATCATGGAACGCATGGAATTCTTGTTGGCCAGCCATATCCCACAGAGAAATCCGGATGCCATCTTTGGTAATGGTGCGGACTTCGATGCCTTGTGTACGATCTGGCTTGATATAATCCCCGCAACAGGGCACAAGATTTCTCCACCTATTTCTCTTGAGTGTGTAGATGGAATACAGAGTGGATAGAAGGGTTGTCTTTCCTACACAGCAAATGAAATATACCTGGTTTGTGTTGTTGTTTGTTCCACTCTAATTGATTTGGCGGTGGATATAAATCTGGGGGGGGAGTCGAGCTAATGATTACCTGCATATGGATCACCGCAGATGAAGAGGCGGATGGAAGTTGTGGGGACTCTCTCGAAATCGCCTAGCTCAAGTAGGTGCTTGTTCCTCAAGAGCTGGGCTTCAACGGAAGGATCCACAAGAAGCGTTTCCTTGAGGTTGGCATCACTGGTAATGTAATAAGGAACTCCAGTCCATAGCTGAAGGAATGGAAGGCCTGATGCTGAAATTGCATCCACCACCGCAGCGATAGCACGTCGGCTTAGTTCTCTGTTAGGTTCAAACAAACCCAATCTAAGGCTGTTTAATTGAGGAGTGGCAACTGAGGATGCGGAGTGATGATCAGAATCGGAAGCCGAGATTTGCAACTTCCTTTTCGAGGAGGATTGTACAGCAGCTAGGTATTGCTCCATAGTCATGATTAGATCTTCCTCTGACATAGCTTTCGGGTATGTACGTAGATTTAACTCTTTGAGCTGAGGCCAGTGCTCCATGAAAGCAGATGCAGCCCTACTCCAGGGGATGTTGATGCAATCTATATAGAGTCTCTGAAGAGAGGCTGCGAGCGGTGAATGTGGGAGATGAAGATCTGCCAGCCTCCCAACAAAATCAGGAGATGTGATCACTTCTTGCAGATGAAGGTCAGTGAGGGAGGTGAATCTGTGCAGCACTTCTATGCACACATCACTCATCACCATGTACTGCAGGGAGAGACATGTGAGCTGGTCCTTGCATTTCTCAAGGGCGCGCAAGAGATCGTATACATCAAAGCTGCAGTTGCTGATGAGGAGGCGCTTGGGGACAGCACCAACAGATAGAGCATCTACAAATGCTTTATTCTCGTCTTCATCCAAGGTATACCTTAGATTGATGAGGCAAACTGTACCCCCACTGAAATTGGCAGCATCCAAGAGGTACTCCATTATTTTCTCTCTTGTCACCATGGAATCTGTCAAGTCGATCAAGACATCTTTGTTGCCCCAGTCTCGTTGCTCTTCGAGTCCATACGAGTGATATCCTCGTGAGCTGTCTCCATCGACGAGGAAGAGGTTCTCAACTCTAAAGTTGAGTTCATGGTCCATACTACTATCGAGTTGCAGATGATCTGCAGTGCTACATGGCACCAGAGCATCAGTACTAGTTGGGATCAGTGCCTTCAAGCTCTTGAGTGCTGCCCTTGATTTCTGAGATGCCTCCTTGATTTCATTGGAATCCCATTCTATGTAATTGTGAAGTTGAGGTGATTGAAGCTTCTGTTGATGACGGTGATGATGATCGGCCTCATCCATGACATTGATCAGTGTGATAGCTTGAGATTGGGTAGGATCAGCCAAGGATATATCTAAGAAGACACTTATCACACAGAAAGTTTGGCTAAAAACTGGGTGAGTCCATAACCAGAAGTGGATGCACAATTAACAGATCTTTCCATATGGACTCATAACCCCCCCTGTAAACAGATTGTGAATCTAGGACAAAGCTACCGTGTCCAAGTTATTGTAATGCTACACGTCTCCAATATTCCTCGTTGACATTTTCACAATCTGTACTCTGTAGCAAATTTGATGTTTAGGGCAGTAGTACTGTTCATTAACATTGGTGAGTACATTTTCCTCTTTAAGACAGGGACTAGGAAAGAAATGGCTTTGGGTCAAAGCAGCAGTAACGTATTCGATGAATTATTCAAGATTTGATATGTCTGTAGCATAGATATTTTTCTAGATGTGGATCTGTTTTACATACATTTTAGCTCCAAATGGCTCTGTAAGGTGTGTTAATTTGAAGCTTATATGGCTATAGTAAGGAAACCATTCTATCTTCTGCTCCGACAAAATGTCTTAGTAAACTTATCGTTGTGCACCAACTTGCACATGTCTCCCACGGAAACATATTTGGCCACTTGGAATGTCTCCTTTTAGGGAAGCTCAAAGAGGTTTTTGATGATATGAGAAATTTCCAATTCTGCTAAAACCATGAAGCGTGAATGTGAAAGTTGTGTTCACAGGGTTCTAAAAATTCTAGAGCTGGATAATTGCAGCTAGAAAGGTTATTGATATTATTAGTGGATTTCCTTCCATGTCCAATTATTGTATGCAAGAGCTGCATGATGAGGGGGGGAGTGGGGACTCTAGACCTTTGACAAACACTGCAGATAATTTAATATTGTAACCTTGGGTCTTCAATAATAACAACAAGAAGAAGAATGATAATAACAACAATACGAATCTAAATTTGTACATATTCTTCTAGCGGTTGTGAGTCAAGCCTTTGAAAACATGATTGAGGAGCTCTCGATTTCTAGAATCCACGGTATAGTGCTCACCCATACTGATGAGTCGAGATAGAAATATGAAATAGAAAATATCGTGCCCCCAAGGGAAGTTTATAAAGATGAGAAATGAATGAATGATCCATTCACATCGGACCTGGACATTCGGATGTAACGAACAGAGCCTACACTCTTTGGAATCTGCAATTTATGAGATTTTAGTTAACAGTAGATAATCAGAGGCCTCCTCTCTTCAGAGCATACGCGAGAGAGCGTCTGCAACAAATACTGCTACTCGGGGGAATCCGCCATCAAAACCTTTGAAGAAAGTAAAAGTGTGTGCCCCACATTCATCAATAATGGCAAAAAGTTCACAATTTAAAGCCAAAAGATCACTCCACTTTTGACGTTGTGGATGGGCCATGTATGTGCCGCTGGATTGAGAAGAAAGTCAAGTTTCTAACAGAATAGAGAGACAGTGGAGCCCTGCATGCATGGATCGACAGTAATGAATGAAATTTGTCTTGGACATATATTGTTGGCAATCTGTCATTTCAATCGCCTGTTTTTTCTAGTGCTGAATCCGCATTTGCAGGCATCAGCGAGCAATAGGTGCACCGTAGGATGTACATTCGACCGCGTCTGTCTCTCATGTCTTCAACATTCGGTTCACCAGCGCTAGAATCTAACTATTTGTGATCGAAGTAGGAAACAAAACTGTATTGTAATTCAGATATTCGTAGTCCTCCAGATGTGGAATCTGGTCTCCAGAGTTTCTTTAGTAGCTATGATCCATATTCCACCACTATATTGATTTAATCGTTGATCCATGTATATCTAGATTCTCCTCTTCCGCTGCTGCTGCTGATAATCATCAACATTGTATGTACTCTTTGATCGTAATATTCTGCATTAACATTGATAATTATGGCCGAGGCCGCTCCTCCTCCTCCTCCTCCTCCTCCTCCGCGCTCTCTCCCTCTCTGATGCTGCCGGCCCCAAGCGCCTCCTGATTTCATTTTGCAGCTTCAATGCATACGATCTCCTGACTGCCCTCAAATCGTCCAAGTGGTGCATGGAGGCCGGCCCACTCAACCATCTATGTCTTGCACTTCATGATTATGATCGATGAGTGCGTGGAGGTCTTGGCTCAGCTCGCCTCCCTCACGGCTCTTCATCTGCTAGCTTTTGGGATGGTATCGCCCGAGTTCGTGATGAGGCTGGCAGAGCTCCATCCCTCACATTCGCCCCTTGTCGCCTCTCTTCAGACGCTAAATATCAGATACATCAGAGACATCCCCGGTTGCTGGAGAAGGGCTGCACCCGCTTTCATGGATCACCGGCCAAAGCTCAAAGAGCTCACTATGGCCTCAAGTTTTGAAGACGATCAGATGCCAGAGGAAGATCTAATCCTCATCGTGGAGCAGTACCTTGCTGCGGTGCAATATTCAGGCAGCTCATTAAACAAGATTAATGCAATGGATTCTCATCGGGAAGTCAGCGCAGCACGCTCTGAAAATCACTCCACATCCCCAGCAGCTACGATCACTCAATTACAGAGCCTGACGTTAGGCTGGTTCCAAAGAACTAGTGACGGACATCAACTGAGCGAGAGTGCCAGTTGCGGCGGCGGTGGATGCACTCTCAAAATCAGGCCTCTCATTCCTGGAGCTCAGGGGAATTAATCTTCGTAAGTATCCGGCCATCGAAGCCCAGCTGCAGAGGAACCAACGGCTGTTGGAGTTGGGCACAAGTGATATTATCAACAGTTAAAACTAGTGATACTAGATCAGTTTAAACTTAGCAGCAGCAACATTGAACATTGAAAACTTGAGCTCCTAGAATTACAGCGATCCATAAGCTCTCACCCATTCATACCTACCTCTCTCCCTCTCTCTAAACTTGGTTATCGAATCTGTTCTAGCCATATCATTAAACTAGTGATGATATTGGTCAGGAGACTTACGAACAAATCTGCTCTGCCTGTGCAGGGAAGACGACCCTTTTGTCCACTTTGCATTCCATCTACACACTGATGCAGCTCGATGAAGTGGTTCCACCGGCTGAATGCGCACTACCAGCGTCGAGCTCTGTCGCTGTTGAATCCT
>JBBBWG010019212.1:0-14039 GCA_037176905.1 Azolla pinnata
ATTTTGGAAGAATTATATCGATAACCCCTTCTCAACCCATCTTGATCTCTCTCTTTCATTCTTTACTTCTCCTCGTCTAGGACCCCGGTGGTCATCGCCCGACTCACGCGAAGATCCGGGGCCGTACGGCACGACAACGGCTGAAAAGGTTGAAATGTGTCACAATTGAGGAAGTGACTGACCAGGACTGCGCCCTTCACCAGAAAAAGCTCATAGCTCGCTCACAAAATATCGGATTTCAAAGTTTTTTGTCTTGAATCGAAGCACAAGAGAGCAATCTATGCAACTGCACAGAAAACTTTAAATTCTAAAACTCATGGTGAGAGAAATAACTTAAAAGGTGAAGATGTGTTAGAACTGAGGAAGGGACCAACTAAGACCAAGGCAGACTGCGCCCTCCACCAAAAAAAGCTAATAGCTCCCTCGTGCGATATTGGATTTCCGAGTTTTTTGGCTTAAATTGAAGCATAAGAGAGCACGCTATGCAATGACATAGAAAAGTTTGGAATCTGAAACTCAGGGCTAGAGAAACGACTGAAAAGGTGAAGATGTGTCAGAACTGAGGAAATGACCGACTAAAACCAGGGCAGACTGTTCCCTTCACCAGAAAAAGCTTCTAGCTCCCTCGTACGGTATTGGATTTTCAAGTTTTTTGGCTTTAATCAAAGCACAAAAGAGCAATCTATGAAATGACACAGAAAAATTTGGATTCTGAAACTTAGGGCAAGAGAAACAACTTAAAAGGTGAGGATTCTGAAATCCTAAAGACCGACCAAGACCAGGCCGGATTGCGTGCTTCACCAGAAAAAACTCATAGCTCTCTCATTCGAAATCGGATTTCAGAGTTTTTTGGCTTGAATAAAGCGCAAGAGAGTAAGTTATGTAATGGCCCAGAAAATTTTGAATTCTGAAACTCGGGGCGGGAGAAACAGCTGAATAGTTGAAGATGTGTCAGAACTAAGGAAGGGACCCACCAGAATTACTCCCTTCACCAGAAAAAGCTCATAGCTCCCTCGTATGATATCGGATTTCAGAGTTTTCTGGCTAAAATCGAAGCGCAAAAGTGCAATCTATGAAATAGCACAAAGAAGTTTGGATTTTGAAACTTAGGCGAGAGAAATAGCTAAAAAAGTTAAGTTATGTTAGAACTAAGGAAGGGACCGACTAGGACCAGGGCGATTGCCATTACTAGAAAATGCTTATAGCACCCTCGTGCGATATTAGATTTTCGTGTTTTTTGCCTTTAATCGAAGCACAAGAGAGCAAGTTATGTAATGGTACAAAAAAGTATGCATTCTTAAATTTAGGGCGAGAAAAACGGTTGAAAAAGTGAAGATGTGTAGGAACTGAAGAAGGGACCGACCAGGGTGACTGCCTTTATCAGAAAAAGCTTATAGCTCCCTCGTGTGATATCAGATTTCCAAGTTTCTTTTGCTTGAATCGAAACGCAAGAAAACAAGCTCTGCAATGGGACAAAAAAGTTTGGATTTTGAAATTAAGGTGAGAGAAACGGCTTAAAAAGTAAAGATGTGTCAGAGTTGAGGAAGGGACCGACTAGGACCAAGGCGACTATTATTATTAGAAAAAAGCTCATAGCTCCCTTGTATGATATTGAATTTCCGAGTCGCGACAAATTGTCGTGACAAACTGTCACGGCAAACTGTCACGGCAAACAGCCAATTACCTTGTAATGCATGTCACAATATTATAAACGTTATTGCATGTACAATCTAAGCAAAGAGCATCAACAGGAGCGCTTATCAATTCAATGGCATGTTGGCTTTATAAAATAGTGTTAGGCTATATCTTACTATTATACAATAAAGAATGAGGTTTCAAGCGACTTGTTCTCGTCTTGATAATGATCATCATGATGATGATAGAGGAAAACCAAAGTATCGTTGGCCATTCTGTTTTTCACAGAGCCTAGAATACTAACATTGATCATCGATCGGTATTGCAAAGGTTTAGAATTGGATTGGTGTGGCTCTCTCTCTCTCTCTCTCTCTCTCTCTCTCTCTCTCTCTCTCTCTCTCATCGATTTGTCAGGGACAGGTAGAATTCGGTCGGTAATCTGGGTGATGCCATCAAAACCAAGGGATCGATCTTATGGAGCGTCATATCAAACACTTCACACATATCTATCTCTTGGACGCCCAGGGGTAACGTCCATTCGAAGCACTGTACTAGAGCCCCTAACATCAAGTAGACGTTGAGGAGGCCGAGGTTGATGGCAGGGCAAGCTCGCCGACCTGCACCAAAGGGCAGGAATTGGAAGTGGTGGCCCCTAAGATCCACGTCTGAATCGAGGAAGCGCTCCGGGAAGAAGCTTGATGGGTTCTCCCAATACCTCTCATCCATGGAGAGGGACAAGACATTGACAATGAGCCTCGTCCCCTTGGCCACGTAGAAGCCGCCAACCCCGCACGGCTCTGTCGACTCGTGCGGGACCAGCAGTGGCGCCACAGGATGCAGTCTCAGCGTCTCCTTCACGACAGCTTGCAGATATGGAAGCCTCGCTATGTCCTCTTCGCCCATCAATCGGCCGCAGTTGTTCCCGACAACCGAATCCAGCTCCTCTTGCAGCTGTTTCATCGCCAATGGGTGGCGCATGAGCTCCGCCAGCCCCCACTCAACGGCGACCGTCGACGTGCCAGTGCCCCCGAGGAACATGTCCTATACGATCGCATCATGGATCGTTTTATCAGTATATGGATACGTATGAATGGATATTCATCTGCATATATATATGTATGAATGTATATTAATTTGGATATGTATTTGTATGAATGAATATTCCTTAAAATTTTTGATGTCATATGATAGCTTACTTTGTGAGTTTCGATCAAGTGTCTAAACTATAAAATCTAATATTCATAAAAGGAATTTATGAGCTTTTTGATTCAAGGGATCTTGAATATATATTTGTATGAATGCATATTCATTTGTATATGTACATGCATGAATGCATATTTATTTGTCTATTTGCTCAGGAATCGAAGAAACTGGGGGGTTGCGGAGACACGAGACTGTACCCAGAAGATGGCTTTGATGTTATCGTCGGTGAAAGTGTGTGGCAGTCGGGAGGCTGCAACGGTCGGGGCCTTGTCCACGTGGAGCGCCAACAGGGTGCTAAGGAGATCGTCGTGATCATCACCATCGATGCTGCCATTGCGCCGGTGGTCAATGATGCGTTGAAAAATGGTGTCGAGCCGCTGGAACGCGGCGTGGGAGCGCCGATGGAGGCTCCGTTGGAGGCCTAGTGGCTTGAGGAGTGGCAAGAAGTCGCTGATGTCGGGGGTGGCGAGCGCGACAAGCGACTCGGACAAGGTGTCGAAGAGCTCCCGCCCACTCACCAGCGTGATGCCCGACAACTCGTCGAAGCTCTTCCCGAGCATCATCCGCGCGATGATGTCGCAGGCCCGGACCTGCAGCTTCGCACACAAGTGTTGGCCCGTCGCACCCTGGTCGTCCCACACAGAGCGCACGAGGTCCATCGCCTCGCGGGCCCGGATCGGCTTGAAGTGCTGCAACCTCTCGTTGTTGAGGAGCTTCATCATGTACAGCTCTTTCACCTTCGATATATATATATGGACAAAAGATATAGCAAAGTCATATGTTAATGAACCAACTACCTTGACTAACCAATTATGTTATTTGCATAACCTTAGAAACCAATTTATAAGACTAATTTGAATGGTTTAAAGATAATATATGTGAGAAAATCCATTATCTTAGGACTAAGACATATATGAGACCAATTTATAAAAGCAAAATTTAAAAGGTTTTTTTAGGGTACAGTAATAAGATTGGCACAAACCCCATTGTCACCATTCTAGCATAACCAATTTACCACTTATCTTACATTTTAACCAATGAAAAAAAGCCTTACAAGTTGGTTTGTAAGGTTATGACCATAATAAACTAGATGGCTTTGTTTTTCTCAAAAAAAAATCCTTCCATCAGCTATCAAACCCAAAGAAATAAAACTTATTAGATATTTATTGTCTTTCAAAAAGATTTGTTCCAAAATATATCAAAAACTTTAGGACGTCTTGATAGCTTAGATACATACTCTCCATATTCTATGGTGTTTTTATAAGGTAGGAGGTGGAGATAACCATGGGATCAAATCCGTTTTGGACAAACTAACACCATTTCTAAGCTAACACCCAGAACAAACTAGATAGATGCATTTAATTTTCCCAAAAGAAATATCATTCCATCAGTTATGGAAGCCAAAGAAATAAAACTAATCGGATATTTATTGTCTTTCAAAAAGATCTGTTCCAAAATATATAAAACATTTTAGGACATCTTGATAGCTTAGACAAAACATTTTAGGACATTTGTACTACCTTGCGCCAGCTCGGACCGTAGGGCGTCATCGACAGGGCCGAGTAGTTGTAGGAGAAGAGGCGGGCGGCAGACGAGCGCGTGGAGCGCGACGCGAAGACGTGGTCGTGCGTGTGCAGCACGAGGCGTGCCGCGTCGGGCGAGGACACGACAAGTGTCGGGATGGAGCCGAGCTGCAGATGCAGGATCGGGCCGTGCCTCTGCGACAGAGTGTGGAGCCATCGGTGGAGGGGCTGTTTGGAAAGCAGCAACTGGTGCATGTGCCCGAGCAAGGGCAAGCGTCCAGGTGGGGACGGTGGCCGAGAACGCTCGTTCCTCTCCGATGCCGTAAGCGTCCGCCTGATGTATTGAAGTATGGCCAGAGATGCAAGTACGGTAGCAATCGCTAGCGCCCACATCGACCACTCGTCAGCCATTTCTCTCGCCTTGAACTTCCTGTCTCCGACAGACCAAACAAAACTGCCTTGTGGAACAGTACCCGGTTTGAGCGTGTAGGAAGCACCGCCTGTTTATAGAAACTGTCCCAAATGCGACGATGGCCGGCAGCTACTCGTCGCAAGTGGTGCCGTCGCGCCCACGGAAATGTTTGCGGCCCAAATTTCGTGCCTCATAGTGGGAAGAAGCTGACTGCTGCGCGACTTTGTGGTAGAAAACAACACGTCCATGCAAAGGTATCGCGATGACTTTTAAAAGTAGTGATAGGATGAGGTCCGCTTTCTAAGGTCCTGTGACAATTAAATCACATCAAAGACAATGATGTCATACCAATATGAATCATTACAAAAACCGCTAAATCAACTTTCCTTTAAATCTTATGTATTTGTTGAGATACTCTAGAAAGTTTGTTGGCTCTTTTGTTTTCTTTATAAATGGTAATGATATACTATGAAAAAACGCATAACATTTGAAACAACAAATAAAAGATATATATACAAAGAGATCTTATTAGATCCTTACGAAACTAGAGATACTTGAAAATGTTTGTCATCTCTTTTATTTTTTCATAAAATGACGATGACAGATTATGAAAGCATTCACAAGACATTTTATGCAATCAAAATGGATGTATAGACCAGCTCACTCCTTGGGTCTAGAAAGAAGTTATCCTTTGGTTCATGTTTTCCATGTATAACCAGTTTTGATTCTTGAACATGGACATGAGAGCATGAGGGGAGGTCTATCACGACTTATGAATCCAATCTCTTATCTCATATAATGTACAGAACATATATTATTGACAATGAATCTCATTCTTTTGGAAAAACAAAAACCAAGCATCGACGCTTTCCTAACCATATAGAACTGATCAATACCGGTCAATGCTCTCTGATGGCATTTTCCGGCAAACAGACACCCCTTTTGACCGATTAATAAAAAAGAAAGAACGATCGGATCATCCTTCAAGGAGAAGCAAGGAACCCGCAAGTGACGACATTGCATGGCTCAGTCGACTCGTGTACCTGGTTCAATCGTGTAGGAAGCACCGTCTACTTATAGAAACCATGTCAAATGCGATTAGCCTGGAAAGCTAGTCGCCGCCACATAATGCACACGGAAACATGTTGCTGAATTGTGTGGCTCAGAGAGAATGAAGCTGACTGCTGCACGAGTTTGTGCATGGAAACATGTTGCTGAATTGTGTGGCTCAAAGAGAGAGAAGCTGGTGCGCGAGTCTGTGGTAGAGAACAGCATGTCGATACAAAATTATCATAATGACCTTTAAAAGTAGTGATGGGATGAGGTCTGCTTTCTATGATGACAATTAAATCACGTGCATCTAACTTCTCTAGAGATAATGTTCTCGTACCAATATCAATTATTGCGAAAACTGTTGAATCAACTTCCCTTTAAATCTTGCATATTTGTCGAGATGCTCTAGAAAGCTCGTCATCTCTTTTGTTGTTTTCGTAAATGGTAATGAGGTATTATGAAAAAAAACATAACAGTTGAATAACAAATAAAAGATATGAAAATAAAGATACTCAAGAAAGCTCATTATCTCTTTTGTTTTTTTCATAAAATGATAATGATATATTGTAAAAGTATTCACCAGACATTTTCTGCAACTAAAATGGACGTATACACCAATTTTATTGTTTGGCTCTAGAAGGGAGTTAGCTTTTGGTTCATGCTTTGGTTCATGAGAGCATGAGAGGTCTGTCATGATTTACGAATCCAATCTCATAATGTATAGAACATATATTATTAACGATGAATCTCATTCTTTTTGAAAAAGAAAAAACCAGCATTGACGGCTTCCAAACCATATCCGTAATTAGACATCTTTTGACTGGTAAAAAAATGACAAAAAAAAGGGGGATCGGATTGTCGTTCAAGGAGAAGCAAGGAACCCGTAAGTGACGATGATCTTGCTAGGTAGAAAATGTATATGATTTGCCATACACGTTTGATCGAAACATACACGAATGAAAACGCCAAAGGGGAGGAACTCGGTGACGGCCGCCAAGTCATTGAAACTCTGCTGGAGCACCATCTGTGACATGAGACCGCAAGCCCACACTTGGAGTATCTTTCACACCTATTGCACGCGGCTTGAAGTGTTGCATCCTCTGGCTATTGAGGAGCTTTGTCATGTACAGCTCCTTCACCTTCAGGTGTGGACCACCACAACCCACACAGAGAAGCCTTTTGTGAAAACCCAAACTGACTTAACTCGTTGTCACCTTAAAACCTCACTTTATTGTTGAGAAGGGTGGGGAGCTGCTAAGGGTGTGGAAAAGGCACCCTGGATTTTTTTAGGGATAATTTTACTGTGTTTTAGATTTATGCTCCCCCAAAATAGATTTTCTCGACTATTACGAGATTTAAACTAGAGAGTTTCTAGTACAGAGTGAAGTTTAGGGTTTAGGGTTACCCTAAACATCTCTTTATTGTTGAGAAGGGTGGAGATGCTAAGGGCGTGGAGAAGGCACTTGAGTAGGGGATAATTTTACTTCAGTCTAGATTTATACTCCTCCAAAATGGATTTTCCCCGCTATTACGAGATTTGAACTGGAGAGGTTCTAATAGAGAGTGAACTTTTTGCCTCTTTCGTATGTAATTTTGACAATGTACATTACTAGGGACGAATCTTAATTCTTGGAAAAAAAATAAAAAATAAACACTCACTAACAGTTAGGTATCAACAACTTCTAGGCTCAACTCAGCTCAGCCACTTATGGAGACCTCAAGCCAAACCGTTAAAGTCTTTCTAATTCATTGGAACTGAGGTATTAGCAACAGCTTGGCTTGGCTTGGCTTAACTAGTTATAGAGATCTCAAGCCAAATTGTTGAAGCCTTCATAACTCCCTAACACTTAGGAATCAGCAACAGCTCGATAGGGCTTAACCAGATATGGAAATCTTAAGCCAAACCATTAAAGGTTTCCTAACTCACCAACACTTAGGTATGGGAAACTAACAACTCAGCTTGGCTTAACCAGTTATGGAGATCTCAAGCCAAATCGTTAAAGTTTTCCTAAGTTGCTGACACCCCCTAGGTATGTGCAACCAACGGTGTTAGCCCTTCAAATCGTAAGATCACGATTATCCGATAGTACGATCAGCCCACGATTGTCCGTGAATTCCGAACACACGATTCCCTATGATTAATCCGATTAATCACAGACTCCGATTATCATGGACTCCGAGTCTTACAGAATACACAGAAACACGATTGGTGCAAAAGCTCTTCTATTATAAACACTCCTACTTCTGGCTATTTTCAGACTATGTACAAGACAGACCACATGGTCTTATATACAACCTTGGCACCATTTCGGATCACCAAGTCCCTATGTACATTATATCGGTTCGGATCTCCACGTAACTCTCCGAATTTCCGAATTTCCGACTGTCTTATTTTCGTGATATTATGAATTTACGACTTCGTTGTAATTTCGTAATAACCGGCAAACAAATGGGTCAGCTCAGTCTCACGAATAACCACTAAGCTGTTTGAACAAACTCAAGCTTAGAGCCATTTCAAAATGGTTAAGACTTAAATTCGTTAAGGCCAAACTAGTTACAAGTTAAACAGGTTTAGGGCAAACCGGCTACGACTCAAATGGACTAACTCAAACTTTATATCGAGATTAATATTTTCTTACGAGAAGAAATGCACTTCATCAGCTTAACTAGCTTAGAATACTGACATTGATCATCGATTAGCATTGCGAGGGTTTAGAATTGGATTGGAGTCTCTCTCTCTCTCTCTCTCTCTCTCTCTCTCTCTCTCTCTCATCGATTTGTTAGGGACAGGTAGAATTCCGCCGGTAATCTGGGTGATGCCATCAGAACCAAGGGATCGATCTTATGGAGCGTTATATCAAATGCGTCGCGCATGTCTATCTCTTGGATGCCCCGGGGTAACGTCCATTCGAAGCACTGTACCAGAGCCCCTAACATCAAGTAGACGTTGAGGAGGCCAAGGTTGATGGCAGGGCAAGCTCGTCGGCCTGCGCCGAAGGGCAGGAACTGGAAGTGGTGGCCCCTGAGATCCACGTCTGAATCGAGGAAGCGCTCGGGGAAGAAGCTCGACGGGTTCTCCCAATACTTCTCATCCATGGAGAGGGACAAGACATTGACGATGAGCCTTGTCCCCTTGGCCACGTAGAAGCCGCCAACCTTGCACGGTTCTGTCAACTCGTGCGGACCTAGTAGTGGCGCCACAGGATGCAGCCTCAACGTCTCCTTCACGACGGCTTGCAGATACGGAAGCCTCGCTATGTCCTCTTCGCCCATCAATCGGCCGCAGCTGTTCCCGACGACCGAATCCAGCTCCTCTTGCAGCCGTTTCATCGCCGATCGGTGGTGCATGAGCTCCGCCAGCCCCCACTTGACGGCGACCGTCCACGTGTCGGTGCCCCCGAGGAACATGTCCTACACGATCGTTTTATCAACATATGTATACATATGAATGCATATTCATCTTGCATATGCATATGTATGAATGCACATTCATCTAGATATGTATTTGTATGAGTACATATTCTTTAAAACTTTTGATGCCATATGATAACTTATTTCGTGAGCTTCGATCAAGTGTCTAAACTATAAAATCAAATATCATAGGAAGAATCTATGAGTTTTTTGATTCAGGGGATCTTGAATATGTATTTGTATGAATGTATATTCATTAAGATTTTTGATGTTATATGATAGCTTGGTTCGTGAGCTTCGATCAAGTGTCTAAACTCTAAAATCAAATATCGTAAGAGGACGCTATCAGCTTTTTGATTCAAGGGATCTCAAATATGTATGGGTGTGAATATTCATTTGTATATGTACATGTATGAATGCATATTTATCTGTCTATTTGATCGAAGTAACGGGGGGGGGTTGCGGAGAGACGAGACTGTACCCAGAAGATGGCTTTGATGTTATCGTCAGTGAAAGTGTGTGGCAGTCGGGAGGCCACGGCAGCCGGGGCCTTGTCCACGTGGAGCGCTAGCAGTGTGCCCAGGAGATTGTTGTGATCAATGTCGCCATCAATGCTGCCATGGCGCTGGTGATCGATGATGCGTTGGAAGATGGTGTCGAGCCGCTCGAATGCGGCGTAGGAGTGCCGACACAAGCTCTGTTGGAGGCCCAGTGGCTTGAGGACTGGCAAGAAGTCGCCGATGTCAGGGGTGGCGAGTGCGACGAGCGACTCGTAGAAGGTGTCGAAGAGCTCCTGCCCGCTCACCAGCGTGATGCCCAACAGCTCGTCGAAGCTCTTCCCGAGCATCATCTGCGAGATGATGTCGCAGGCCTGGACCTGCAGCTTCGCGCGCAAGTGTTGGCCTGTCGTGCCCCGGTTGTCCCACACGGAGCGCACGAGGTCGATCGCCTCGTGGGCTCGGATCGGCTAGAAGTGCTGCAACCTCTCGCTGTTGAGGAGCTTCGTCATGTAAAGCTCTTTCACCTTCGATATATACGCACAGAAAATATGGCAAAGTCACGTGTTAATGAACCGACTAACTACCTTGACTAACCTTAGAAACCAATTTATAAGGCTAGTTTGAATGGTTTAAGGATAGGATATGTGGGCAAATCCATGATCTTAGGACTAAGACATATGGGAGACCAATTTATAAAAGCGAATTTTAAAAGGTTTTTTGAGGGTACGGTGATAAGATTGGCACAAACGCTGTTGTCGCCATCCTAGCATAACCAACTTACCACTTATCTTACACTTATAAGCAATAAAAAAAAACCTTATAAATTGATTTTTAAGGTTATGCCCATACCAAACTAGATAGATACCTTTGTTTTTCCCGAAAGAAATATCATTCTATCGGTTATCGAAGCCAAAGAAATAAAACTAACCAGATATTTATTGTCTTTCAAAGAGATCTGTTCCAAAATATACATCGAAAATTTTAGGACACACTAACCCCCTTTCTATTACCTTGCGCCAGCTCGGACCGTAGGGCGTATGCGACAGGCCCGAGTAGTTGTAGGAGAAGAGGCGGGCGGCGGACGAGCGCGTGGAGCGCGACGCGAAGACGAGGTCGTGCGTGTGCAGCACGAGGCGCGCCGCGTTGGGCGAGGACACGACAAGTGCCGGGACGGAGCCGAGCTGCAGATGCAGGATCGGGCCATGCCTCTGCGACAGAGTGTGGAGCCATCGGTGGAGGGGCTGTTTGGAGAGGAGCAACTGGTGCAGGTGCCCGAGCAAGGGCAAGCGCCCGGGCGGGGACGGCGGCTGAGAACGCTCGTTCCTCTCCGATGCCGTCAGCGTCCACCCGACGTATTGAAGTATGGCCACCCATGCAATTATGGCAGCAATCGCTAGCGCCCACATCGACCACTCGTCAGCCATTTCTCTTGCCCTAAACTTCCTCTCTCCGACAACGCACACGGAGTGGCCTTGTGGACAGTGCCCGGTTTGATGGTGTAAGAAGCACCGCCTACTTATAGAAACCGTGCCAAATAAGACGATGGCCGGCAGCTACTCATCATAAGTGGTGTCGTCGCGCCCACGGAAATGCTTGCGGCCGAATTCCGTGCCTCAAAGGGGAAGCTGACTCGTTCGCGAGTTTGGAGTAGAAAACAACACGTCGAGACAAAGTTATCACAATGACTTTTAAAAAGTAGTGCTAGGATGAGGTCCGTCTTCTAAGGAGATGTGACAATTAAATCACATCAATGACAATGATCTCATACCAATATGGATCATTACAAAAACCGTTAAATTAACTTTCCTTTAAATCTTATGTATTTGTTGAGATACTCTAGAAAACTTGTCGCCTCTTATATTTTCTTTGTAAATGATAATGATATGCTATTGAAAAAAAGCATAACATCTCAAACAACAAATAGAAGATATATATCCACAGATATCCTATTACGTCTTTACGAAACTAGAGATACTCGAGAAAGTTTGTCATCTCTTTTATTTTTTAATAAAATGACAATGATATATTAGGAAAAGCATTCACAAGACATTTGATGCAACCGAAATGGATGTATAAACCAATTCACTCCTTGGGTCTAGAAGGGGGTTAGCCTTTGGTTCATGTTTTCCATGTATAACTAGTTTTGATTCTTGAACATTGTAAATCTTAACGGACATGAGAGCATGAGGGGAGGTTTATCAGGATTTATGAATCCAATCTCTTATCTCATATAATGTATGGAACATATATTATTGACAATGAATCTGATGCTTTTGGAAAAAACAAAAACCCAGCATCGACGCTTTCCTAACCATATTGGATTGATCGATAGCGGTCAATGTTCTCTGATCGCATTTTCTGACAAACAGACACCCCTTTTGACCGATTTATAAAAAAGAAAGAAAGATCAGATCGTCGTTCAAGGAGAAGGAAGGAACCCGCAAGTACAAGGGTCTTTGTAGTACAAGCCTAGAGAGTTTTTGACCTTGTTCACACCTACCTAGCCGGCGCCCAGTCTTTTTTGACACGCAATCCGGTCTATACTTGAGCTAACAACATGGAAAACATAAAATTTAATAAATGTGTTCATCCAAGCTTTCAATCATTTAGAAATATTTGAAAATGAACAGGTTTAAAAAGAGAAAAATGTGTGCTCTTATTTTTATATATTTTTTTCCCAAATCTCACACTCTCTTTATCTAACACATAAATCAAACATTACATAACATAAACCATGGTCAGTATTTGAAATTTTAATCTTTATTAATTTTTTCAAACTTATTAATCCAATCGAACATGGAAATATATATGTTCAATCGAAACATACGCGAATGAAAATGTGTACGATATACATATGGTTTAATTCTATCTTATCGAAAACATACCTAGAAGTTCGCTTTGATCTTATTGTCAATCGAGAGCAGTTGTCCAGAGGTGGGTGAAAGGTCGACGGTGGTGGCATCGACATGTTGCAAGAGCAGGGTGTCGAGCAGGTCGTTCTTGGCGGGCTTGGTGGCATGGGAATCGCGACGGTGGTCGATGATGCGCTAGAAGATAGCATCGAGGCGGCGGAACATGGCTTGGGTTCTTTTGAGGCAAGGAAATCTGATATCGCACGAGGGAGCTATTAGCTTTTTTCGATAATTGCAGCACCCTAGTCCTGGTAATCGGTCCCTTCTTAAGTTTTGACACATCTTCACTTTTTAAGCCGTTACTCTCGCCCTGAGTTTCAAATTCCAAATTTCTCTTGCCCTACACTTCCTCGTGCGATATTGGTTTTTCGAGTTTTTTTGCTTAAATCGAAGCACAAGAGAGAAAGCTATGCAATGACATAGAAAAGTTTGGAATCTGAAACTCACAGCTAGAGAAACGGCTTAAAAGGTGAAGATGTGTCAAAACTAAGGAAGTGATCGACTAAGACCAGGGCGGACTGCTCCCTTCACCAGAAAAAACTTATAGCTCACTCGTGCAATATCAGATTTACAAGTTTTTTCGTTTCAATCAAAGCACAAGAGAGCAATCTATGAAACGACACACAAAAGTTTGGATTCTGAAACTCAGGGCGAGAGAAACAACTTAAAAGGTGAGGATGTGTGAGAACTGAGGAAGAGACCGATCAAAACCAGGGCGAATTGCGCACTTAACCAGAAAAAGCTCATAGCTCCCTCGTGCGATATCGGATTTTACAGTTTTTTGGCTTGAATCGAAGCGCAAGAGAGTAAGCTATGTAATGGCACATAAAAGTTTGAATTCTAAAACTTAGGGCGGGAAAAACGGCTGAATAGGTGAAGATGTGTCAGATCTGAGGAAGGGAACCACCAAAATTACTCCCTTCACCAGGAAAAGCTCATAGCTCCTTCGTACGATATCGGATTTCAGAGTTTTTTGCTTGAATCAAAGTACAAGAGAATAATCTATGAAATGGCACAAAGAAGTTTGGATTTTGAAACTCAAGGCGAGAGAAACAGCTAAAAAAGTGAAGTTGTGTTAGAACTAAGGAAGGGACCGACTAGGACCAGGGCGATTGCCTTCACTAGAAAACGCTTATAGCACCCTCGTGTGATATCCGATTTTCGAGTTTTTTGCCTTTAATCAAAGCACAAGAGAGCAAGTTATGTAATGGTACAAAAAAGTCTGGATTCGTAAACTTAGGGCAAGAAAAACAGTTGAAAAGTGAAGATGTGTAGGAACTGAGGAAGGGACTGACCAGGGCGACTGTGTTAGCCCTTCCGGAGAAAGACTAAGACTGTTCGTGGGTGACGATGAATGGTAGATTGTTTCGTTCGTTGATATCCACTTGCT
>JBBBWG010019223.1:14296-35050 GCA_037176905.1 Azolla pinnata
GACGGCGACGACGGCGACGACGGCGAAGAAGCAGAGGCGAGCAGAGGAGAAGCAGCAGCCGCGAGGCAGAGCAGAAAACGGGAGAGGAGAGACAGGGCCATGGCGCTTCTCGTCTTCTGCGTCGCCAGATCTCTCGCAGAGAAGGAGAAGAGAAGAGAGGATCTTCTGCAGCAGAGAACCCCCTTTGGGTTTATGGTAATTACAAAACTACCCTTCCATCTCTTCCCACTTCTCTGCAAAAAAAATTCCTCTGCTGATAATTATCTTGAAGGAAATGGTGCAGGGCCAGATCACAAACACCATCATCATCATCATCATCATCATCATCATCATCATCATCATCATCATCACTATCATCATCATCATCATCATCATCATTATCAGGACAAAGCAGGAGATTGAACGATTGAAGGAAGATATCAAAGAATAGAAGAAGAGAGGAGAGTTTGAATTGATAAAGAGAAGAGCGCGGGTTTGTTCGAGTAGAATGAGTACGAGGATGAGTTGGGCACGCTTTGTTCCGACAATTGTCTTCGTTGTCATCGGACGACAGAGATTGAAGCAAATTGTCTTGGTTGATTCGCTTCCAATCGCGCGTGCATGATACCCACCTGCGCATGATGTGATCTCGAGCGATCCGGAAAAGAGTCGGAAAAGCTCCCGTTGTGAAGGGACGCCCCCACCGCTGCGAATGTTTGGGCCAGAAAATCGAGACGTGCGATGACGAGTGTGGCGGCTCATCGGCGGCTACACGCGGAGCAGGTTATGTCTCATGAGTCGGTTTAGCCGCTGATGTGGTTCAGCAACAGAAAGTGATGTGGTATATTGTATTTTTCATGTCTGTGTATATTTGTGGAGATCGATTAGACAGCAGCCGATATAACGATGCAATGTGCCCTATCCGAGAATTTACCCCGCGTATCGAGTTCGTCGCGTTGCTATATACATACTCCTATGATTGGGCAGCATAATTGATGCGCTTATCTGTTGATTAGATCACTGATCAATATACTCTTCGATTTTAGTCTTAATATTCCCCATGATTCGTTTGTACAACGGTCCGTGTCCCAAGCCTTGTGATTTCTCATGATTCTACTATGTATCAACAATGTAACACGCATTGCTCTCGTTTTTTTTTTCCGATGTAGTGACTTGAATGGAATTTGACCCTTATATAAGGAGGCATTTCCATCGCCTTCATTCTTCTGAGTAGAGGATATATATTCAAACTCTATGTAGATGTATACAATGAAGTCCAAATATATGACCAATTTGCATGAGCATGTTGAACAATCCCAATTGAAAGATTAAAGGCAAATATAAAGTTTTGTTTAAATTTCATTCCACTAAATTTCACTACACATTATTATCATATCTCAAAAGTTTGTTAAACAAATCTAGACCTAGAAAGGGAGCCTAGTCTCACCAAGAGGGTCTTCAAAATGTCTTCAGATCGATGGCTTCAGGGCTGCAGTAACAAGCACCAAGTAGAAGGGCATCTATGCTCAATGCTGTTAATCTAACTATTAAAATAGTGAGCAATTTTTACCCGAAAGCCTAACTCAAATTCATCACGATGGTCATTCGTATTTCTCATGTATAATACACATAGATTATCAACTGATCAAGCAAGCTATCCTATATGCACGAGGGTGTTATATTGATACTTGTTGTTACGTCTACATGTGATGCGGTTCGTGGATTACAGAATCTATTTTTAATGCCTGAGGGTGTTGTATCAATAACCTGTTAAAAGTCCTCATGTGATGCAGTTTGTCGATGCATTGGTTGCATTGCCTGGCATCAGATGCCTAATTATTCTATCTTGTTCATGCCGATCGAGCAGGTGCCAAAATAGTCATATCGTATGTTTGAAACCCTCATAAACAAAACATGAATCTGCTCAGAGTGATGATTCAGACCATCGCTTATACCCTCAAGGACATGCCTATGCCTGATGGCTCGACTATCAGCCTCATATGTTTTAACATCAATGATACGCCAACTGTGGTTCGATTTCATCGTCAAAGATCTCAATCTAGCCCCTGACATATTCTCAAGACGAAGATAGCTTTGAAATCGAATTCGCTAGAACAGTTTCCGTCTTGAACCATCGAATACTATCGAGATCGAACATGCGACCGACCTGATACCGACCCAATCTAGATGCTACTGAAGCTCATCTCGGCACGAGTGACGGTGCGATCTGCACCGTCCGATGCGCGAACGGACCGTATCGCCCGGTCGCAGAAACCGTCGGATCGGTACCTCGCCGTCGTGAGGGAACGATGGCGCAATCGACACCGTCGATGCAGAACGGAGTCGATCCTGGGCCGTTGGATGGATCTTGCCGCAGCTGAGCTGAGCAGAAGCCGCTCGTGCAGAGCGGAATCTGGATGCAATTTGCACCGTCCGATGCGAACGGGGCTTGGCCGTCGGATGTGCCCGAAGTGTTATTTTATGAGCAGCTGTAAATCCCTATTTATTTATTTATTTATATATATTTACATTTATATTTATTTTATTATTTTCCCAATCTTCTTCATCACTCTCCTTCTTCTCCTTCTTCTTCTCCTTCTTCGCCTTCTTCGATCTACGCGGATTTAGGGTTAGGGTTTCTGCGTTTCATGGTAAAACCTCTGCCTTTTTTGTCTCCCCCACCCCCTAGATCCTATGTAACGAAGCGCGTCCTTCGCCTTCCCCACCAGATCCGTTCACTAAATCTCCAGCTCCCTTCTGTATTCCTGCAGATCTCCCCCCTTCGCTCCCGCTCCTGACCAAGATTCGAGTTTCGACATTTTGTGGTAAGTTTCCTGCTACCTCGTCCACTCCTTCTTTTCCGATTCGTCACGTCAAACGTTTTGGGACTGTTTTGAACATGAACGCTTTCCTAACCTGTGTGTATCAATTTCTAAGTTTCGTTGATATGCTGCTAGTCCGTTGGATCAAATGCTAGGCGTTTTTTTTTTAATCGCGCGAATCATACCTTTTCCCATCCAATCAGGTCTGTGAGCAAAGCTTTCACGACGGATCTTATTATATGCCTCGATTTTTAACAACCATATCGAGGTAGATCTGCATTAGTGTGATTTTCCTTTCTTGCTCCTGTTTTCATTCAGATCTGTAACCAGCACAAAGATCGAGTAGTGACGTGGAATAATAAGAGTGTTAAACCTTTTTTTTCTCATGTTTCAGCTCGATCTATAACTAGAAAAGGGATCGAAGCAGATATTTCAACAACCTGGATTGTTCAATCTTTGCTCTTTCTATAGTTTCGTAACTATATTTATAACCGAACCTGGATTGAAGCAGATCCACAGTTCAGATCGAGCAAAATCAAGTTGAATTGAATCAATATTTCAACTCTCTGCTAGAGATATTCGCACGATGCTGACCAAATTTGAGACGAAGAGTAACCGTGTGAAGGGGCTTAGTTTTCATCCTCAAAGACCATGGATCTTGGCTAGTCTCCATAGTGGAGTTATTCAGCTATGGGACTATCGGATGGGAACACTTATTGACAGGTTTGATGAACATGAAGGACCTGTACGAGGAGTGCACTTCCATAAATCACAACCCCTCTTTGTTTCTGGAGGTATATTCTTTAAATTCATTAGTTGATATTGTTTTGGCTGTTGAAATTCTGAAGAATGACTGTTTGTTCTGGATCAGAATATGGAACAATGGGTAAATGGTTTATTGTAAAACTCGCCATTTCGGTTTGTTAACCACTTGATGTTGCTCGGAATGTCGAATAGGATATCAAAGTTCCATATCTAGGCTACTAGCTACTTGACCAGACAATGATAGCCATCAGATTTGGTCCAAAATATAGAATATTTAATTGTCAACTGTTGATCTGCACTTTGATTAAGTTGAAAATCAGGTTGTTATACCACTAGGTTGCACTTTAGAAGGTGCTAGAAGGTGTGTCAGAAATGGTTTAGAAAGACTCTGCATTTTTGGTTTTCAATGGAATGCACACTGATAGACATCAGATCTTTGGCATGTAGAAGTTGCATGCTCAAAGTTTGGACAGTTTTTGTTTCTGGAGTCCATGCCGGTGTGTCAGATCTGCCTTGCAATGTGGTTTGTAGAAACTGCCGGTTCTAATTTTGTATACCTTCCATTGTCATAGGGGATGATTACAAGATTAAGGTTTGGAATTATAAATTGAGAAGATGCTTGTTCACTTTACTTGGACATCTGGATTATATCCGCACTGTTCAATTTCATCAAGAGTATCCATGGATTGTGAGTGCGAGCGATGATCAGACAATTAGAATCTGGAACTGGCAGTCTCGTACTTGCGTCTCTGTCCTTACTGGTCACAATCATTATGTGATGTGTGCATCCTTTCACGTGAAGGAAGATTATGTGGTCTCGGCATCTCTTGATCAGACAGTTAGAGTATGGGACATCAGTGCGTTAAGGAAGAAAACAGTATCACCAGCAGAGGATATATTGAGACTGACCCAAATGAATAGTGATCTTTTTGGTGGAGGTGATGCTGTTGTAAAGTACGTGCTCGAGGGACATGATAGAGGTGTCAATTGGGCTGCATTTCACCCTACATTGCCACTCATTGTATCGGGGGCAGATGATCGCCAAGTGAAGTTGTGGCGAATGAATGGTAAGTATTATCACTTCCAGACCATACCTTGATTATGCTTTCTACATACCAATTGGACTGTCTTTAAGAACATTCATAAGGTGTACTGTCGTCATTAGTATGTAAATGATTTTCGAGTAGTGATATGCTCTCAATATAACCATGATGCATTCAGTAACACCCAATTTATTATTACGGATAGGCTTGGTAGAAAACTTTCAAGTTCCATTCCACAAACTAAATATTAGTATAATAATATTTCAAATTGTTAGTCATTTCCTGGACATATACAAGTCTTATCTCACTAAATAATTGACCTAGGTTTATTGATCTTCTCCAATATTTTTTTCCAAATTATGGAACTAGTTGAGATTCTTATGGTTTATGAATGGAACTAGCCCAAGTACGGGATCTCGTTAACAAATTGTGTGAGATCACTTGAATTTACTTGCACATTTAGACAATGAAATTTTTTGAAAAGGTTTTGTGTCTATTTTGCGTGTTGTGTGTGATAGGAACAGATTAAAGTGTCTTTTCTGTAAGACAGATACTATGCATTTCACGTTTCCAGTATTCAACTATCAACACTATTCTGCTAATAAGCCTGTTATGTTTTGACATAGTCTATTGTAGCAGATGAATGCACTACTTTCTGTGCTTGCTTTTGTCATTTCATTGAATATAGTACAATTTCAGTTGCAGCTTTTCAGAACTTTTTCCTGGTGTTGATACCAATTTGAGTTATCTTTATGTTTTGTGATGCTGTACATTAGATACCAAAGCTTGGGAAGTGGATACATTGCGTGGTCATGTCAACAATGTGTCCTGCGTGATGTTTCATGCCCGACAGGACATTATAGTTTCAAATTCAGAGGATAAAAGCATTCGAGTGTGGGATATGTCAAAACGGACAGGTGTACAAACTTTCCGCAGAGAGCATGACCGTTTTTGGGTACTTGCAGCCCATCCTGAGATGAACCTTTTGGCAGCTGGTCATGATAGTGGCATGATTGTCTTTAAGCTGGAAAGAGAGAGGCCAGCATATAGTGTTTATGGTGGAACTCTGTACTCTGTTAAGGAACGACATCTCCGAAGCAATGACTTGGCATCGGCAAAAGAAGTTTCCTTGATTTCCATCAGAAGAGCAGGCACAACAGGCATGAATCAAGCTCCTCGATCAATGAGCTACAATCCTGCTGAGAATACCGTTCTCATTTGCTCAGATGTAGACGGTGGTTCTTATGAATTGTATGTAATTCCCAAAGATGTATCTGGTAGAGACACTCAAGAACCAAAGAGAGGCCTTGGTGGTTCTGCAGTATTTGTAGCACGAAATAGGTTTGCTTGCATCGATAAGGCTGTGAACCAAATTGTCCTTAAGAATCTGAAGAATGAAGTTACCAAGAAGTGCCCATTACCACTGCCATCAACAGATGCCCTTTTTTATGCTGGTACGGGTAACCTTTTGTGCCGCTCGGAAGATCAGATTGTTCTCTTTGATGTGCAGCAGAGGACCATTTTAGGTGAGATCCAAACACCTTCTATCAAGTATGTAGTCTGGTCAACAGATATGGAAAATGTAGCTTTGATAAGTAAACATGCTATAGTTATTGCATCAAAGAAGCTTGATCATAAATGCACACTACATGAAACAATTCGTGTGAAAAGTGGCGCTTGGGATGAAATTAACGTGGGTGTTTTCATTTATGCAACTCTGAATCATATTAAATACTGTCTTCCCAATGGGGATAATGGTATTATAAGGACTTTAGATGTTCCAGTCTACATAGTCAAGGTATCTGGAACCACCCTTCACTGCTTGGACCGGGATGGAAAGATCCGCACCTTGCAGATAGATGCCACTGAGTACATGTTCAAGCTTGCTTTGATTAAAAAGAGATACGATGAAGTCATTCAGATGATTAAGAACTCGCAACTTTGCGGTGAGGCAATTATTGCCTATCTTCAACAAAAGGGTTATCCAGATATCGCTCTTCATTTTGTAAAGGATGAGAGGACACGTTTCAACCTTGCGATCGAGTCTGGGAATATCGCTGTCGCCCTTGTATCTGCCAAGGAGATTGATGAGAAAGATTACTGGTATAAACTAGGCGTTGAAGCTCTAAGGCAAGGAAATCATGAGATTGTGGAGTACAGCTATCAGAAGACCAAAAATTTTGAAAGACTCTCTTTCCTCTACCTCATTACGGGGAACATGGAAAAGCTGAATAAAATGTTGAAAATTGCTGAGATGAGGAATGATGTTATGGGGCGTTACCACAACAGTCTTTACCTGGGTGATATTCATGAAAGAATAAAAATTCTAGAAGAATCAGGTCAACTAGCCCTTGCATATGTCACTGCTTCAGTGCATGGACTTACAGATGTGGCAAGTCGTCTTGGGCAAGATCTTGGAGAGAATGTTCCGTCTCTCCCTGAGAAGTCAGAGCTACTGTTACCACCACCCCCTGTTCTACTTGATGGAAACTGGCCTCTGCTTCTTGTTAGCAAAGGTCTTTTTGAAGGTGCATTCACTGACTCTGCTGTGATGGAAGAGGAAGATGCAGATGCTACCCATGCTTGGGGTGAAGAGGTAGAAATTCTTGATATGGATAGTAATAATGTTAATGATGCTGTCATAGTTGAAGGTGATGAAGCTCAAGGTGGTGGTGGTGATGAGGAAGGAGGATGGGAAATGGAAGATCTTGAACTTCCTGCCGATGTTGGTGCCACTGCAAATGTTTCAACAATAACATCTGGTTTGTTTGTCACTCCTTCTGTTGGTGTTCCAGTCAGCCAAGTGTGGACTCAAAAGTCTTCTTTGGCTGGAGAACATGTTGCTGCTGGAGCATTTGATACTGCAATGCGTCTACTGAATAGACAGCTTGGGATAAAGAATTTTGCACCTTTGAAATCATTATTTTTAGATGTTTATCTGGCAAGCCATGCATATATTCCTAGCTTCTTGTCAATTCCTGCAGTGCCATTGGCTTTAGAGAAAGGTTGGAATGAGAGCTCAGCACCCAATGTGCGAAATCCACCTGCTTTGATTTACACACTACCATTGCTTGAAGAAAAACTAAAGCTGGGCTATAAAGTCACAACAGAAGGGAAATTTACCGAGGCATTGAAGATCTTTTTGAGTATACTCCATATGATTCCCCTTGTGGTGGTGGACAACAGAAAAGAAGTGGACGAAGTGAAGGAATTGGTGGGGATATGCAAAGAGTATGTTCTTGCTATTCGCTTAGAATTGAAGAGGAAAGCTACTACTGATGACCTAGTTCGGCAACAAGAACTTGCGGCATACTTCACACACTGCAATCTTCAAAGTGTGCATCTGAAGCTGAGTTTGCATTCAGCAATGGTTCTTGCTTACAAAGGAAAGAACTTCCTTACAGCTGCTACATTCTGTAGAAGGCTGCTCGAGCTGAATCCATCACAGCAAATTGCTGCCAAAGCTCGTCAAGTCTTAGCAGCATGTGAGAAAAACCCGAGGGATGAAACTCCACTCAACTATGACTCAAGAAATCCATTCACGATTTGTGGATCTACGTTCACACCAATCTACAAGGGAAGTAACTATGTGACATGTCCATATACTGGTGCGCATTTTGTGCCAGAAGTAGCTGGTTCTATTAGTCCTATATGTGAGTTAGCTGTGGTCGGAGCAGATGCATCTGGGTTGTTGTGTTTGGCAGGTCAAGTGCGGTAATTCTGTTATTTTATGGTTCATTCTAGTTGGCTGCTAGGGGCAGTTTTGGTTGATATCGAACTTTTATTTCTAAATTCCTATTAGTAGTGCATAAACAATTTGGCAAATCCTTGAGCCGGAATTGCTTCTCTACTCTTTGGCTGCATTCCTCACATATCTCGATTGTCGAGGTGAAGGTTTCATTCAGAACAAGACTTCAGGAATCTGCCATGTCTAGGGATTAGTAACTCTATTGAAAATAATCTCTGCCAAAGTGATATTTTTCTGAGACAAAACAGAAGGATATTTGAAACTCTTACCACCTAAGAGATGAATGCAGTATATTATTTCAGAAGATGTGGCAAAATATGCACATTTGTTTGACACGGTCACATCTCTGAATTGGCTGCGTCGTTTGCGCTTTCGCAGCTGTATTTTTTATTATGTCAAGCTTATCAGATGTTTTTACTAAGGAACTCTGCTTCATTTGAATTCCAGCATGAAGAGCATCAAGCTGAACATGTGCGGAAAACAGTATGCTCCAAAATTTTCATCTTTGAGTGTGTTTTATGCTTTACCAGTTTCCAGTATGCTGAAAGAGACATAGTTATGGTTAGGCCATGTTGGGTAGAAAATCATAGCTTTTGTTATATCTTGAATCTTATCTCTTGATCAAGGTCATATTGTCTTTGCTGTATGTTTTTAGATTTAATCACTTCATTCTTGAGTAGTCTGTGATCTCTTCCATTTGGCGGCCTTAACATTTCATCAATGGGCTGTGTGTTTATCCTATCTGCTTTCTGTATTAGGGAACGCCTTGTTCATCTTTGAAGCTCTTTGGTCTGGTGGATGTATCCAATAAAAGTTAAGATTATCTGGTTGTGCTAAGCAATGCATTCAAGTGAAGAGGTTTCCTTCTGGTTTTCATGGCTTGGCTGAGAATGGAAAGCGCTGAATGGAAAAATAAGTGTGTTATGTTGAATAATGGTACACAATCATCAGGTAGTAGTATTTCTGAGAATAACAACAGAATAGATAAAAGGGTCTGAGACTGGAAGAGAAGTGTTTTCAATAGCTGAAGGATTAAGTAAAGTATTTTAAACAGATGAGGGTTTGATGATAATGTGTGAAATTTGAGGCTGCATTCTCTCTTACCTTGGTGGCAAGTTGGTAAAGTGCCTTTTATGTCTCATCTCATTTCCTGAGCTTTTGCATTTGTTTGAATTCTGACATGAGGGTAGTTTTCAGCCCTCAAGTGTGTATTCCATAATTCTGATACTGTGATCGATCATTGGATGGTGATTTGATGATTGAGAAGCGAATTTTGTTGACTGATCAATCATATGGACTGCCTTCCAAAGCTTTTAAGAAAGTTCGATATGCATTGCCATGACCAATCATTTGGGAGTGGTTTAAGGAAAATGACCCTGGCCAAATTTCAAGGTGGGCATGATGATTGATGTTGAGGATCGTAAACAACGATCGATTTTGGATTGCGTTCCTTAGTAGCTGATTATGTCCTTGTGTTTGATCATGCAGCATTTTAAATTTAACATCTATGTAGTGGAAGAAATCCATGATTGGAGATTTCCGTGGGAATCAATCGATGTCCCAAAATGGTCAAATGCTTGATTAATGACAGGGCGCATCCTAATCCTGTCTCAATCGCATCAGAATGGGCCTTGGACTCCCTAATGATTTGAGGAAGAAGCTCGCCATAGCTGCTCTTCTGCTTCCTCCCCCTCTCGATCTCACACAACTTTCTTCATTCTCGCCGCATCATTCAAAGCGATTGATTGGATCGGAGAAGAAAACATTGGAGCTGGCAAGGAAATCGATGAGGAAAATCACTCTATACTTTCTTCATAAAGGTGGTTGCTGTTTTTTTCCACAAATCTTAATGGGAACAGAAGACGATAATTGATTGTGTCGTCAACGATGAGGTGACGAAAGGGTGCGAATTGATTGAGTCACAAGAATATTTGTTATGGCTACGTAAACTCTAAGCCCTAAACCTTAAACCCTTAGGCCAAAACCCTAAACAAACCTAACCCTAAAACCTAAGCCCTAAACAAATCCAAACCCTAGCTAAACCCATAAACTCAAAACCCTAAATCTTAAACCCTAAACAAACCCAACCCTAAAACCTAAGCCCTAAACAAACCCAAACCATAGCTAAACCCCTAAACCCAAAGCCCTAAATCTTGAACCCTAAATCTTAAACCCTAAAACAAAACCCAACCCTAAAACCTAGGCCCTAAACAGACCTAACCGTAAACCGTAGACCTTATGGAGAAAGGCATGGGAATCGTGGAGCATATACACTTATACCCTCTAAACCCTGGTCAATTCATCGGCATTCGGAATCGCCCAAAGCCCTAAACCCCCTGATCGATCGATTTCGATCAGCGATTCTTGATCGCCATGGCCGTGGCATGACGCGAACCAACTATAACTTACACGAGGACGGATCGAATCGAGGTGGTTATTCGACGAGGGGCACGAGATTCGCGCATGCGTCGGAGAGAGACTTCGTGGACAAATAAAGAAGAACGAATACGCGTGCGTATATAAACATCGAGAGAGAGAGAGAGAGAGAGAGAGAGAGGGAGGGAGATGTGGTTCTTGGATTCTTTTCTTTGCAAAGAGGGAGGGGTTGGGAATCGCGGGGGCATGCGATTTGTGTATGAGTGAGGCCGAGGTCTTGCGCATGAGGGTTCGATGAGGGAAAAGCTTGTTAAGTTGTTCCTAAAGCTCGATTCTACAAAAAAAGACGCCGTTTCCGATCAAGAGAGCGCGAGGGAGCGAATGAGAACTTCGTGAGCTCGGCCTCTTTCTTCTTCTTCTTCTTCTTCTTCTTTCTTCTTTGAGTCTTCGATTCTCGCGGCTTGGCCTTGGGTGCATACCACGACGATCCCAATCCCCAGAAAGGGCTAGATATCGGAGGCGATGCCCGTTCTTAATGCTACCTTACTAGATTTGCTATTTGATTAATCGTCTAGTCTCGATTGGGCGGGGGCGAGCGCCGATGCGGAAACGAGGGCGGGGTTAGAGTTACTAGGAGACTAAATTACGCGAGTCGGTTTCACGAAGATCCAGTTCGCGTCACATGGCATAGGAATCAGGGTTTCTGGAGAGGGGCATGGATCGATCATCGATCAAATCACATCTATATGTATGTGTGTAGGTATGTAGGTGTGTATGTATGCACACATGCATGCATATAAGATAAGCTGTCGAACTGCAAGTACTTCGTGCACATGTATGTATGTGTATGTATGTATGCATGCATGCATGCATATAATATAAGCTGTCGAACTGCAAGTACTTCGTGCAAATGTATGTATGTGTATGCATGCATGCATGGATATAATATAAGCTGCCGAACTGCAAGTGCTTTGTGCACATGTATGTATGTGTATGCATGCATGCACGCATATAAGATAGCCAGGAAACAATAGAAACATATGTATGTATGTATGTGTATGCATGTGTGCGCATATGGTGCATGCATGCATGCATATACGATAGCCAGGATGCAATAGACATGTATGTATGTATGTATGTATGTGTATGCATGTGTGTGTGCATATGTATGTATGTATATATGTATGATTGTGTATGTATTATGTGTGTATGTGTATGATCAGGCAAGCATTACAATTGATTGTGCCTTCCAAAACCATCCATAATGCGAAATCCCTCCGTTGAAAAATCGGCTTCCGAAAATATGCATGAATGTCGAGAGGGCCCCGGGCCCCACGGTATATACCACCATCACATACACATGCAGTCTGTTCTCGATCACGGAACCGATGATGGCTTGATTCGTCCCAGGAAACGATTGATCGATCAGATGGGGATCGATCGGGTTGCATCATCGGGCGCATCGGGCCCATCGATCGAGCGCATCGGATCGATCGGATCCGTTGGATTTCGAGTGCATCGGATCGGATCGATCCTGGGGGTTTGCAAGCTATTATAAATACGGCCGCGATTTTTGGCCGCATATATGCTCGTCTCCCGCTTCATCTGCTTTCGTCTACGGCTCTCGGAATGGCCGCCCGCCCGTCAACGACGGCCATTCCGATGCATATATAAAAAGCTTCTTCCAAGCCCTATATAGACACTGGAGTTCTCTCATTCAAGCACTTCATTCACATACACACACACACACACACATATACATACATACATGCATACACACATGCATGCTTACACACACATATGTGCATGCATATGCATACATGCATTGGAATGCATGCACCAACTTCTTCTGCATGATTGTTGATACTTCTGCTTCTCTGCTTCTGCTTCTGCACGATCGTCGATACTACTCCTCTTGCTTCCGCTTCCGCTTCTGCTTCTGCAAGATCGTCGATACTCCTCCTCCTGCTTCTGCTTCTGCTTCTGCAAGATCGTCGATACTCCTCCTGCTTCTTCTGCTTCTGCTTCTGCAAGATCGTCGATACTCCTCCTCCTGCTTCTGCTTTTGCTTCTGCTTCTGCTTTGTCGGGGACAATGATCGGGAGCTTCGCTCTGTGCCTCCTCCTCGTGGCTTCTGCGAATTCGCAGGCCATTGTCGCCGCGACCAAGCACAGCGTGAAGGAAGTGAGCAGATCGAGCCCGAGCGCCACGACGTTCGATGTGCTGTCGTATGGAGCCGTCGGAGACGGCGAGGCCGATGATACCAAGGCGAGTAAGCAAGCTTCCATGGCTATGTTGATCGACCGAACCACTAAACCCTAAATTGATCCATGTTAGGATCTGCTTCCTGTTGCCTGAACCCGAAACCCTAAACCGGCCCACGTTAGGATTTGCTTCCTGCCCTGAGACCTAAACCCTAAACCCTACCCTGGGACCCATGTCAGGATTTGCTTCCCATGCCTGAGCCCCAAGCCCTAAACCCTAAACTGGCCATTGTTAGGAATCGAGCTCGTCAGGTTGCGCTTGCAAATGCTGCCACTTGAGGAGTAATACCCTAAAACCCTAAACCGGCCCTTGCTTAGGAATCGAGCTCGTAAGGTTGCGTTCACAATGCCACCACGCGAGGAGCAGTGCCTTAAACATTGGAAGCGAAAAAGCCGTAAACATTAGGATCATCTTTGAGCTATAAACCTTAAACCCTAAAACCCTAAAACCCTAAAACTCATGTTACGAATCGCGATCAATCAAGCCCATGTCAAAACCACAATAAACCCTAAACCCTAAACCCATGTTAGAATCAAGCTTAAAAATCAAGATCATAATTCCTTAGGCATAAAATTAGCATTGAACCCTAAACCCTAAACCCTAAACCCATGTTGAAATCAAGCTTAGAAATCAAGGTCATAATTCCTCGGGCATAAAATTAGCATTGAACCCTAAACCCTAAACCCATGTTAGAATCAAGCTTAGAATCAAGCTCATAATTCCTCAAGCATAAAATCAGCAGTCAACCCTAAATCCTAAACCCTAAACCCATGTTAGAATCAAGCCTAGAATCAAGCTTAGAAATCAAGGTCATAATTCCTCAGGCATAAAATTAGCATTGAACCCTAAACCCTAAACCCTAAACCCATGTTAGAATCAAGCCTAGAATCAAGCTTAGAAATCAAGGCCATAATTCCTCAGGCATAACATCAGCATTGAACCCTCAGCCCTCTCAGATCGATTCTTCTTGCTTACAGGCATTCGACGCCGCTTGGCGGGAGGCTTGCCGAACCCAGTGGGCCGTCTTCCAAGTCCCCCAGTACTTCTCGTTCCTGATCCGCCCGATTCGCTTCTCGGGTCCCTGCGCCTCCAACATCGTCGTCAAGGTATGTCCGTTGAGCATGAACCATTTTTTCAAAGTGTGGTCCTTGAGCATGAAGCATCATAAGTGTATTCGTTGAATCATGTTCAAGGTGTGTTTGTTGGGCACGAATCATGTTCAAGGTGTGTTTGTTGGGCACGAATCACGTTCAAGGTGTGTTTGTTGGGCACGAATCATGTTGAAGGTGTGTTTGTTGGGCACGAATCATGCTCAAGGTGTGTTTTTGGGCACGAATCATGTCTAAGGTGTGTTTGTTGGGCACGGATCATTTCAAGGTGTGTTTGTGGGGCATGAATCATCTTGAAAGTATGTTTTCCGGGCATGAACCATCTCCAAGGTATGTTTTCTGGGCACGAATTATCTTCAAGGTATGCTTGTTGGGCACGAATTATCTTCAAGATATGCTTGTTGGGCACGAATCATCTTCAAAGTGTGTTTGTTGGGCACGAATCATCTTCAAAGTGTGTTTGTTGGGCGCGAATCATCTTCAAAGTGTGTTTCTTGGGCACGAACCATCTTCAAAGTGTGTTTCTTGGGCACGAACCATCTTCAAGGTATGCTTGTTGGGCATGAACCATCTTCAACGTATGCTTGTTAGGCATGAACCATCTTCAAGGTAGGCTTGTTGGGCATGAACCATCTTCAAGCTAGGTTTGTTGGACATGAACCATCTTCCTAAGGTAGGCTTTGTTGGGCATGAATCATCTTCAAGGTATGCTTGTTGGGCATGAATCATCTTCAAGGTAGGCTTGTTGGGCATGAACCATCTTCAAGGTAGGCTTGTTGGGCATGAATCATCTTCAAGGTATGCTTGTTGGGCATGAATCATCTTCAAGGTAGGCTTGTTGGGCATGAACCATCTTCAAGGTAGGCTTGTTGGGCATGAATCATCTTCAAGGTATGCTTGTTGGGCATGAATCATCTTCAAGGTAGGCTTGTTGGGTATGAACCATCTTCAACGTATGCATGTTGGTCATGAATCATCTTCAAGGTAGGTTTGTTGGGCATGACTCATCTTCAAGATAAGTTTGTGTGGGCATGGAACCCAGAGAATGTTAGGATAGCTCAGTGTAACAGACAGAGACAGAAACACTAATTCTGCACTGGATTGGCGATGAAATCTGCAGATCGATGGCAATATCGTGGCCCCCAGCGATCCGAGCAAATGGGGAGCCTCCTCCACAAAGGGGCTGAAGGAGTGGATAGGATTTGCGGACGTTGAGCATGTGCTTGTCACTGGTCAGGGTACGATCGATGGCAATGGCGCACCTTGGTGGTCAGCGTTTTCTACATCCAAGGTACTTCTTCCTTTTCTGTTCTTCATGGGCATCATCATCACCACTATCATCATCTATGTCCGGAGGATCTCTTTACATCTCTAGGAGGTATCTGATTAACCTTCGTGCTTGTGTTTCCAGGGTACAAAATACTCTACTCGGCCCACAGTAAGCTTTCCTTTCTTCCGTTTTGAGCCCCAATCCATGGAATTCAATACACCGTGATTTTGATGAACCCCAAAACCCTCATTCCCCTTTCTTCCTTTTTGACTTCAGGCTCTCCGATTCCACAAGAGTAGCAATATCACGGTTGAGAACATCCAGATGCGGGACAGTCCCCAAACCCACCTCAAGTTCGATAGATGCATGGGGGTAACTGTCCGGAATATCAGTGTCAGCTCCTCTGCCAGTAGCCCCAACACTGATGGCATTCACCTCCAGAATACGAAGCACGCCGAAATCTATGACTCACACATCTCAAATGGTAAGCATACTGCCTCGCTGACAGAAGAGATTTCATGGAGAGAAATTTCGAAGGTGTTTTCAAAGTTCATCCCATTTTCGACAAAGATGTTATCATGGAGATTAGCAGATATAAACTTTAACGCATTCATATATCTGTAGAATTGATGGCGAGCTTTTTGTTCCCATTTTCTAGGTGATGATTGCATCTCTATCCAAACTGGAAGTGCATATGTGGAGATTCATCACATTGTGTGCGAGGCTGGACATGGCATTAGGTAACAGTGACAAAATAAGCTGATTCTTTGTGCTATATGTTATGATAGAATAAAAATCATTGATTTTGTGAGCGATCATGTAATATGCCTTCCTGTTTTTCTGTGAAACGTTTGTGTGGTTTGTGTAGTTTGGGAGGGCTTGGACGTGGGCAAACGCAAGCCTGTGTTTCGAATATCAGTGTGCATGATGTGGCTATTAAAGACTCGCAGAATGGTCTTAGGATCAAGACATGGCAGGTAATTGATTTGCATCTGTAAAAGCTCATACTAGTCTTGCTTCCATTAGCATAGTGAAGGAATGTTTTCCGACGAACGAAGAAGCTCTGTCATCAATATCTAAGGAATGTATTGGTTTGGAGCTTGAGAATGTTGATGTCTTGTTTAGCCCACTGACTGTGAATGAAGTTTAGGTGGAATATCCAATTAACCCATCGCAAAGGACGAACAGAGTACAACAGATACTTTCTCTGAATGGGGAAAGATTCTCAATGAAGTGTGAGGACACGGTGGAAAGTTTCCTTTCCCAATTGTAAAGCAACGGTTTTAGACATCAGTATATGTGTATAGATTCCGATTCATCATGTTCAGGAAGGAGATCGGAAAAGCTTTTCGGCGAAGGCTTTTCCAGAAATGAATTGGACAAGATGTAAATGTAGTCTGATGGAGCCGTGTAGACCGAGGAAGACGTTCATAAATGTTTCTTCCTTTCTTTCTTTCTTTGTTCAAGCATTGGGTGAGGGTGGATCCATGCATGGTGTGACATGTGTTGTTTGCAGGGTGGGGTAAGGTCTATTTGATGAAAGGGGCATAACACACTACAATGTGCTGGTGAACAACGTCAGCAATCTGATCATCATCACTTAGTGTGATTGGGCCATGTCAACCTAAGAAGTCATGAACATATCATTCATTCATTCAGTCATTCATTCTTTGTATAACATACTGAAATGTTCACATCAGCAACGTGATGGGATGGGGCCTATGAAGCCCTTAACTAAACATATCTTTCTTTCTGCAGAATGGCATGAAGGTTGTGGGGGTGTGACCATGTCTTATGTGTTGGTTTTTATTTGCAGGGTGGGCTGGGTGTGGTGAAAGGCATAAGCTATTCCGATGTGCTGGTGGAGAACATCAGCAATCCGATCATCATCGACCAGTTCTACTGCGGCACATCATCGAGCGGGAAGTGCAGGAACATGAGCTCCGCAGTTCGAGTCACGGATGTCTTGTACCACAACATCCATGGCACATATAGCAGGAGCAATCCGGTGCATTTTGCGTGCAGCGATACAGTGCCCTGCACCAACATCACGGTGGCACGGGTGGAGCTCTTCCCCTTCCGCAGGATCTCTTCGAAGGCAGACAAGCCCTTCTGCTGGAACAGCTATGGCTCATCGCTCATGCCCACGATCCCTTCCCTCCACGTCTGCCTCAAGCCCGACAAGCTCGCCCCGAAACCCTCGCTATCTCAGCCCCCCTTCCGCTCTAGCCTCATGTCGCTCAACGATGCCTGTTCTGCCTTCTAGTCTCCACCCACCAAGGTCTCAACTGCTGGAAAAAGAAAAGAACAAAGAAAAACCCGTGTAAAAATCGCTCTGCATTTGTATATAGTGTTGGAACCAGCGCATTTTTCCGGCTCAGAGTACTGTGTCAAGGTCAGCACGAAACAGGGGAAGCTGGTGTTGAGTTGTGGGAAGGGCTTGAGTCTCTCTCTTCTCCATACATGCAACTCCCCTGCTCCCCCACCATCTCTCCGAAGCTCTTCTGCATCATGAACATGAGCTCTGCTTTGTTCGGTCAAAGATCAGCTCACAAGAATAAATCGAAATTTGCTGTTGCAGTGAAAGTTTTGAGTACGAAGCATCGATGTTTTTTGACGATTTGAGCTGGATTTCTTTCTGAGTACTTCAATCAATGGTCCGGTTGACAATGGCCCTGTTGATGATAATGACCCACGGTCTTGCTGTCGGGTATAGGGTCATGTTACTAGCATTTACACGAGAGAGCTTGTTGCGTTGTTCTTTTATAATATTTGTACATGTATATAGTTGCACACCATCGGTTTTAGGATTTGGCGGCATCAATATGATGATGATCCAAATTTCCTTCACTGTCAGGTGTGCATTGTCTATATGCTCTCTCTGTTTATACCTGTTTTGGTGGGTTTTTTTTTTCTCTCTCACACTGATGGGCAAACTATCATGATGTTTTGCACAGATAAAGGCGAGAAGGAGCTATTCTAACCTATAGCACCAAAGCTCCCGCAGTGAATGCAAAAGCTTATTTCAAATTCCAAACTTGGGCATCTGAATATACTGATCATTCATTCCAAAAGGATGATATGGGTTCATTCTTGGATATGCTTCATGCTGATACCATCTCCAAAGATCCAAGGGGTCATCCGGAAGGTTACGAGTGCACAGTAAAGCCATGAAAGGATCGTGAAGACGGGCTCGAGGAAGAGAAGCGGGCAAAAGCTCGGCGCATGATAAGCTTTTGGCTTTCGGCCCAATCAATTCTACGTAGTGCGAATGTGAATCTGCCTTTGGGAGACCACAGCTCTCTCTTTCAGTGCTTAAATGTCTCGCCTGGTCGAGGCATCATTTCAGAACTAGTTGCCCACAAACAGTAGCAAGGTCCAAACAAAGAACAGGCTGAAAAGCAGACTTCTGGAGGTATGCATTGGAATTCGGGGAAATCCGGGCGCCCTTTTCTCTTTACCCTCTCCAGAACATTTGACTTGTACTGCTGTTGTCCTGTAGTTTGACCAGAATCGGGCGGTTAATCATTATGGATCTGCTCCCTGGGGACGGAGCTCATTTGCTGCATGCCCAACAATGGAGATCTTGCGGTCTTATCCTGCAACAGTAAAAAAGAAAAGGAGCATGGATGGTGATAGAAGGGGGCTTTCTTTTGTTCAAGATTCTCGGCGAAAGCATTTGGATCCCGCTTATCTCCGGTGGCCGAGGCCGAATTCTACGGATCGCAGAAGATTGGTAAGGAACCCTAAATCCTAAAACCCTAAATCCTAACGCTCTATAGATCCCTAATCCGAGGATAGCGAGGCCGTGTGTCCATGATTGGTGGGTGCAGATCTGGACTGTGGAAATCGAAGGTTCTGAGTGGGCAAAGTGTAACGGATAAGAAGATTGAAGATTTTCTTATTGTGCATGGATCAATCCACCCATAGACGGCTTCAAATTATTTCAAATGATTTATCATATCTCTTCATGGTGAACATGATCTGCCAGAATCTCTTCCACCTACATGCCTCCTAGAAAAGTCAGATCAAATGGCACTACTGATTCATCATTTTTATTGTAAAGCATTTGCATATATATATATATATGTGTATGGGCGATTTGCCCAAAAATGTCTCAAATTGTGGTCTGATTCTGTAACTACCGCTCGATGCCTACAATTTACAACTATGACTTATTTGATCCTATTTTTGTTAATAAATCGACAAATCTTACCGCGAAACTAAATCAAATCCTAGCCAGTGAATTGCTAATCAAACCATAGAATCGCTGTAACATGGACGACATTAGAAAAGATTGCGCAAGGTTAAAAAAGAAGTTTAAAGTCGCTGAAATCGTAATTGAAAAGCAGTACAAAGAAATGGGCTCTTTTTTATTCGCGGAGCGGTTGATGCTAGACGACAGACACATCAAATGATAATTTTGATCAAAAAGCTGCCGGCATCGAAATGTAATCACAAAGAAAGTGTTGGACTACAAATAGTAATTCGAGACACAGACGGACATGACACTTTCAAAGCGAAAACTGCAAACCATTATGAAAAGCCAGGAAGACATTGAAAATTTATTTTCATCAAATCATTCAAGACGCACACCCCATTCGGTGTGTATGACGCAAAATGGATAATACGTTATGATTACATACAAAAACGCAGCAGATGGTCGCTGCTTCTTCCTCGCGAGTTTTTTCTTCTCGGCATGCATCGAACAGAAGACGAACATTGACCGAGAAGAGATGAAAACAGAGGATGCAGAACAACAGTCAGGACAAAGACAGATAGACGAGTGTGTCTAATGATGATGATGATGATGATGATGAAGACGAGGAGTTTCGTTTGTAAGCGATCGAAGAAAATGGTGACAACATGAATCGCAGCGTTGGAATGACAGCGATTCTGGAGCTGATGACGAAACAGTAGCAGCAGCGACAGTTTGTTTCCGGCCATGAGTGGAAATTTCTCCTTCATGTCCTCTTACTACTGCTTTTTTTTCTTTCTTCTTCTTGGATTTGCTCCCTTTGTCTTCTTGGCTTCCTCCGAAGTAATGATTTCGATCCCAGTTCCTATCGATCCGTAGATTGGCCGCGGAATGGCGCGCCCCATTTGCTATCAGTTCTTCTTCTACACTCAAGGGCCAATGGCACATGTTATTACTACCACTATTACTATGCGTATCGCTTTCATCATCATGTCTGCGAATGCACAACATCGGGGAAATGCCGATTGAAATCGATCCATTATTCGATTCAATGTTTCGTCACTCTTTGCTCAAGCCTGCCCTCTCAAAGTCAAAGTCAAGGTCAAGGTCCGCGGTTCGAGTCTCTCGCTTCCCACATAACACTTCCCCATTCATCGGAATGATGCCCTTTATTTATTT
>JBBBWG010019223.1:53130-63815 GCA_037176905.1 Azolla pinnata
CCCATTGTAGAAAAGTTTCAAAGTTTTAGCTTAAAGTTTATTTTCCTCTCTTAGTGCACGTTTAATGCTGCTAATAATCTGGGCTCCTTTTCAAAGGTGTGATCTGTGGCTATGGGTTTGCTGCATTACAGTGCGCTGCCTTCAACTTTAATTTAATCATTGAACCCAACATCTACCAGTAGTAGCTAGTGTAGAAATTTTTGACGTTTTAGCAGAGAGTGTTTTCTGCTCTCTGTACGGAATGGAGGAGATATATAGATTTCCCAGACAATTGCAGCTAATTGTCAGAGACACATTGTACTGTTTGATGTTCCTAATAATATTTGGGCTCTTTTCCAAGGGATGGTGTGACTTAACACAACAAACAAATGCATATATAAAATGTCCAAATTGATGCCTTTATGAATGTTTCATTTCTTGATTCGATTACAAATGTGCAGGTTACCAGTTGGACACTTCGATCCTGGTTGTAGAACTCGATTCTAGTGAAAGGTTTATAATATCTTGCCTTTCAACAGGGAGCTTCACATGCGTGATTTCAATTGATCCTACGACGGGGGAGCTCAAATATGTGGATCAAGTTGGCGTTGGCAAGTTTCCTTCAGAGCTAGATGCTCTTAAGCATATAACTGCAGGCTCACAGCTTGTGAAGAGCAAGGTCTATGCACGAGCAATATTAGGGTATACAGTCCTGGGAAATGTTGGCTTGCTTCTTCTTGCTACAAAGCTGAGGAATCCTATACAGCAGCTTCCAGGAGGTGGTTCTGTGTGTTTAGTGGAGGAATCGCGATGGGAGAAGATCACATTAAGAAATCCACAGCCTATCTCAAAACTAGAAGCAAAAAATATGGCCGATTTACTGGAAATCGATATTGATGGCATGTACTACTTCTGTGAGACCAGGGATATTACAAGACCATTTCCCAGTGATCACTTGGTTACTGATCCAGATAAGGAGTTTGTGTGGAATGATTGGCTGTCAATGCCCTTCAAGAACCTTAGCTTAAATGAACACTGTGCTGCTTTGTTGCAGGTAATCCTTGTCTTATAGGGTTTTTGCGTTCGAGTACCACATATACCTGTTTGGAATTTGAATACTTGTAATTGACTATCTTCTGATAATGGGTACAGGGATTTGTAGATAGTGGAATCTTTATGGATGGACGGGGTCAACAAGTAATTGTTTCCTTGATAGCAAGGCGCAGTAGATTGCATCCAGGAACTCGATATTTGGCCCGTGGTTTGAACTCAGCCTTCAGTACAGGTAGAATATGAGCTTTTCACGAGCTTCGCTATGAGGATAAACCTGTATGCTAGATTGCTTTCTGTTAACTTTGCTTCCGTTGTGTTTTGTTTGTGTTTTCAATTTGAGGAGTATTCTCTTTTTGTGTAATTCTTTAGGAAACGAAGTTGAGTGTGAGCAGATTGTTTGGCCATCACTCCCAGGAGGCAAACCTATTCCTTTCAGTACATATGTTTGGCGCCGTGGTACTGTTCCTATCTGGTGGAAAGCAGAAATCAAATCCACTGTTGCAGAAGCAGAGATATCAGTGAATGAAAAAGATACATACAGAGGTTCTCACATTTATTTTTCAAGGTTAGGTTTACGTTATGGAGAACAATACATGTTGGATACACAAGGAACATCTCGTGTGCCTATCGTTTGCATAAATCTGCTCCGTAATGGTCCTGGAAAGCCTGAATCAATACTGTCTTTCCATTTTGATAAGTGTGTGGAAGATGTAAACAGAAAACTAGAATCGTCCTGTGTGAGTATATCCCTGATAAACTATGATTGGCATACTCAAAATAAGATGTTAGGAGATGCAAGAACAGTGGATGGCTTATGGCAGCTATTGAGGCCGTATGCTCCAGAAATGGGATTTAAGATGGGATATTTCACACTTTCTAATGAAAGAAGCCCTGCAAGTTCTATTGTAATACAGAATCTTGGTACATTGGGTGGTAAATTTGTAGTATCTAATATTCAAAAAGGAGTCATGCGCTTCAATTGTGCAGATTCTTTGGATCGGACAAATGCTGCAAGTTTTTTTTCTTCTCTGCAAGTCTTACTTGAACAATGCAGGCAGTTGGGTCTATCCATGAACTCAAACCGGTTTTTAGAATCACGCCCATCATTCAGCAGAGAAAGAGAGCCTTCGAGAGGAGGTCTTGGTCCTCTTCCACCTGGCTGGGAAAGCCGTTGTGATGCTGTAACCGGAAAGGTTTTCTACATTGATCATAATACACGGACAACAACCTGGGTGCACCCTTGTCCTGATGAGGCATGGAAAAGATATGACATGACAGTTGAAGAATTCAAGGAGGCAACTTTATCGTCTCCTATATCTGTGCTTTCAGGTCTCTTTTTAAATGCGGGAGATGTACATGCAACTCTCTACACAGGATCAAAAGCTATGCATAGTCATATTCTTCAGATCTTTAGCGAGGAGTCATCATCAAAATCCAAGCAATATGCAGCTGCACAAAATATGCGGATTACACTCCAAAGAAGATATTTAAACGTCCTTGTAGACAGTACTAAACAAAAACAGTTTGAGACTTTTCTGGGTCTCCGACAGAAAAAACATTTTCCTACAGTTTTCAATCAATCACTACAGGTTCTATCTCGATATCCTTCTTGCATATTGAAACCATTACAAAGCAGCTTTCCAGGTCTATATGCACCGAATGATTTGATCAACATAAAGTCGAAGGACTTGATTTGGGTAAGACTTCTTTTGCTATTTCATGATGTTGATAAGCTCCTTTCAAAACTAATATTACTAATTTAAAACTAATTTAAAACTAATTACTATATATTAGATAACACAGAAAACTATTGCATTTGGGTTATGTCAAACGCAAAGTTGTTGAATAGCCTACAGTTTTCTATTATTTTCAGCTCTAAAGTTTCTTGATTTAATGTAATTGCAGGTTTGCCCAGATACAGCTGAAATAGTGGAGGTGTTCATATTTTTAAGAAGTCCATGCCATGTGTGTCAACTTTTATTGTCTGTTGCACATGGTTTGAACGATGGCACTTCCCCTGCTTCATTTGATGTGCGGTGTGGCCGCCACATTGATGGTTTGAAGCTTGTTTTGGAAGTTGGGTAACTTCCATGAGCACATGTTTTTTTGAGAAAAGCCCTTCAATTATACTGTGGAAACTGATATCATGTGATGCAGGGAGCTACTATACCTCGGTGTGCAAATGGAGTAAAGCTGTCTTATATTTTGCCTCCCATTGTGAACTCAGAGGATGCTGCAATTACAGGTGCTGGATCCTGGGCAAGTAGAGGTGAAAATCACTTCCCTTGGCTGTATGAATATGAAGAGCAAGAAGGAGAGATTGATTTCATGACCAGGATAGTTGCTATCACATTCTACCCTGCATCTGCGACCCCGGGAAACATGGCAATGACCCTTGGTCAGGTAGTTGTCCAAACTGTACATGTTTCTCAAATGATAAAAATGTTATTCTAATTGTTCTTTGGCCTATAGATTGAAGTTCTTGGATACTCTCTCCCATGGGAGAAATTATTGGATGAGAAAAACCCATGGAGGGGGGCTGTTAAGCAAGAACTAGTAGAGCCTGAGGACAACAGGGAAAGAGAGAATACAAATCCGTTTCTCATGCTTGAAGGAAACCTTGTTTCTGTCCAACAAGGCACAAATCCATTTCTTATACCAAAGGAAAAGTTAAGCAGGCATGAAACGGAATCTAACGGGGCAATATTACCGGTTAAGTTTACCAGTCTAGGACATGGATTAGACTTATTGACTGGTGATATGAATGGTCCATTTCAATCTTCTACACCTGTCAATTGGGACCATAAGGCCCCCATACAAGCATCAGAGAGTTGGGATTTATTAGTTTCTACACCACAAGAGACATTTGATGATCCGCTACATACGGAAAGTGATATCATGGAGACTAGTATGACCAGCAAGGTGGAATCAAAGTCTGCATCGGATAAATATTTGGAGTATGTAAACTGCTTTCGGCGTTCTGATATGGTGTGTAATAACTCCCTTTTCACAAATCATTAAATGTTGCCACACTATAAAGTGCTGAAGTTAATTCTTTCTGCTGTTATTCTCAGAACCGACACTTAGAATTTTATGATGCTGTTGAATTGGAGATCAAACGTTTCGAACTTGGTTTATCTGCCGCAGATAGGGATCGTATCCTTCTCTCTGTTGGGAAAGACCCTGCTTTTATGGATCCTAATCGCTGCTTCTCGTCATCATATGCTGCACAAGTATCTCAGATCTCAGCACAAATAGCTGTTCTAAATCATGTAACACTTGAGGATGAGATTTTCTCTTTGACAGGGCTGGAAAAGTATGCTGTAGAAAGCAGTAAAGAGAAAATAGAGGTTAATACTTGCTCTCAGGCTGACATGAATACGGAAAATAGAACTGGCTTGAGGTGGAAGCCTTCTTCTGAAGTTCCAGGACTTGCAATATGCGACTTATGCAGACGAAAACCACCTAAAGTTAGCTATGAAGAATCTGCTGTGGCTGGCACAGATTTCACTGTCCAAAATCTTATATTTGATGGTGCTATATGGCTGGAAAGCTGTCCTCAAATAGTGCTTTATGCTCTTCTTTTAGATCACCTAAAGGCATTGGGATCTCGAAGAAGGATAGATCGGATCAGAAATGCTGCAGCCAATTCTATTAAAGATGTATATGGGGATTGTTTACCCTTGATTTCCAATGACTCGGACAAAGAAACTAGTAAGAAACGGGAGTGGTTTGAAGCTCTCCTTAATGGTGAGGAATCTATAGCTGAATACCCACATGCAAGCTTACTAGAAAGTGTAAGTTTTCCGTGCTCAACTTTATATACTATCTACGTAATGTTTTCACAGATTGTTTTGGATGCTAAATATGGATGCGTTCAAGGGTAATGACTGATTTTGTTTACTTTTTATAGGTGGCAACTGCAGAAGATTCTATGCCATCTCTGTCCTTACTTGGAGATCCTTTTATAGGTCCTTTAACGTCATACTGGAGAGCCCCATCTCATATGTCAACTGTCACATTAACCATAGTATTATCTTCTCCATCTGTTGTCTCAGGGTTGTTAATCTTTGTGAGCTTCTGTGGATACACTTCTCTTGACACGCCTTTTGTAAGCACTCAACTGCAAACATCATGTTCAATAATATGGGATACCTGAAACTGCTTTCTGACAGATAATTTCTTAAATGTTGCATTATTGTTTATAGCTGGAAATATGGGCAGGAAATTGGATAACGGAAACAAATCGCAGGCATATCGGTAGATGGGATCTCGGCAAAGAGGCTGCTTCTTCCCCTACTGTTTTTGGTCAAGAACAGCCTGGAAATTTTGAGGACCAAGCAGGGCAACGCTTCCTTGCATTCCAATTTCCAAAAAGAGAGCAATGCCGTATTCTATGGGTCAAATTTACATTAGCAAATTCCTCAAAAGTCCCACTAGATTCAAGATTCGATCTTCTGAGTTTAGCTCCTTCATCGAGGAAGGCATATGGATCAGTTGGAGCTACATTAGCACCACCTTGTATTCATGCCAGAAGAATAGTAGTTGTGGGAAAGCATATTCAAGAGGCATCAGAGCCAATGCAGAATGATTTGTTTTTGAAACAAAGCTGGAGGAATTTTCTTGACCAGCCTGTCTCTACTGGTCGTCTAAAGGTAATAAAATATGAGTTTCTTGAGGTAAATTTGAAGGTATGATCTGTGATATATTAATGATATCTTTGAAGAGTTTTATACCAGCATATGATATTGCTGGATTAATCTGCTAGAATTTTGATAATATTTTCATGGGTATTAATTTTATCTTTGGAAATCTATTTTCTTCGACATGAGCATCCAGAGGGCTTACATTAATAGTACGCATTAGTCGTAAAAGTCATTTCTGAAGCTAGGGGGTGTTTCTTTCAACAGGTTCAAGTAGAAGGAGAGGCATATAAAGAGAGTGATCGCATTGTGGAGCAGGCATATCCGTTATCTGCTCCAAATATTGCTGGATTCCGATTGGATGCCTTACATACTATCAAGCACACCGTGAAGTCTACCCCAACAAACAACAAAAATAGTCTAGACACTATTTTAGAGTCTATAGAAGGATTAGTTATTAATCGTGGAACATTATACATTCGTGTCTCAGCAGTTCAGGTGGTTCAAAATATCTATTTATTTCTTTATTATTTATCTTGCTTTTTATTTACCAGAAATACCCATGAGCTGTTCAAAGTTTACCAGAATACCCCATTACTAATGAGTTTGTTTTTAATGCCTCGTGCATTTCCGATAATGGCTGAAAACATGGGGTCTTCTGGTAGCTCAAGAAACTGAACCAAACCTAGGGACATCCGTGTAGGCTTTTTGTGTTAGTTATTTAGGAGAGTTAGTATTACTTCTATCTGTGAAACGATAGTTGATTCTGTTGGTCTTTTAGCTTGAGAGTACCCTAAAAACTGAGTTTAACTTTTTTTTTTTGCATATACAAATAGGAGAATCAAGCTGTTCATGTTGGGAGCTATACCTTGCCAACTACTCAAGTCTCGACACCACTTTACTTTGATTTCCCCACTCCAATCTTTGCACGAGAACTTACTTTCGAGTTGGTTGGTGATGTAACAGCATATACTGATGTGGGTGATGTAGGCATCAAAGATCCTCCAATGGCAAGTGGTCTCTCATTGGCAAATAAGATCAAAGCATACCGATATGTTCCTATATCTGAGATGGGGAAATGGGCTATTTTGTCTGCTGTGTGATTATGCCCCCGAAGGTAGGACTAGACGCAAGAAAAGTATTTGTATGTATTTTTGTATTGTAAAAATGGAAGCCCACAATGCATTTTTGTTTGTTCATCAGTCATTATTGTGATTACTGATGTCGATGCTGTAAAAATCAGGGCTATGTCTTTGCTTATATAAATCATTGAATTTTGAAATTCTGAGACGTACCATTAGCAATAAGAATCCAGTTACAGGCAAAGCTTCTTTCAGGTGTTCAATGATTTCACTACTTCTAAGGTCTATTATAAGTTTCATCACGGATATACAGGGGTTACAGACCACCTACACAAAGCAGAGGTACAGTATAAAAGTTTTTAGAAGCAAAATACCATTTAAAGCTACTTTCTTTCATCATCATCTTTGTACTAACCAGAAGTATTGCAATGACATGCAGGTGGACGCGATTACTCTCTGAGAGTTTCCTTCATATGAGAGCAATCCACATCTTTACTCATTTGAAACGAGTTTTATCTTCAAAGTCCTGTTGAAGATGGTGAATCAGGACTGAGGTCATGGAAAATCCGTTGAATACACGATTGACCAAAGAATTACACTAATCCCTAAACCCTACGATCCATTGATTTGGAAATCTGTATCAAGCAACATTACTTCCAGCACATCATGATATTGAAACTTGAGTGATGATCCTGCCATCCATTGAATCTTTGTATTTGATATAAACCTCGTATGGGGCAAATGTAATGTCATAGCGGAAGCTTCTTCATTTATGGGTTGGTTGTTCTAGTGGGTTCGGTACAACCATATATGCTTAGTGAGGAACACAACTATCTGACATTGATTGATGAAAGTGACCATGTTATTCTGTAAAACAAGTGTGTCGAATACATAAATTAGATACCATGATACTGCAATCGATTATAGAAAATAAGCAATTCTACAGTTGAGACCTATGTTTCTGTTTAGATTTTACTCTGTTCCTAATCAATCGTCGTATTTTCTTCAGATGTAGATGTTGAAAACTTGTTATGCATAAGAGACGATTTGCATGTCAGATGCATGTTACGCATAAATTTGCCAATAATCAGGCCAGAGCTTACCAAGGTCACAATCTCTGAATTGCATTATTACACGTTCACCCAAATGCACTTCATTTACTTCTCCCAATGTAACCCAAAACTTCCCATCTCCTAATTATAGCCACAACAGGACCACCTTAGCAGCACAAGAATCAGATCATATAGGCCTAGTCAGCAGGTCAAGCATATCTTGTCGCCTGACAAAGTAATGGCATATACGAAAAAGATTACACAAGAGTCCAACTGCTGCACACTTTGTTTAGTATATCTCGTCATCAGGAATAACCGGGATGGAGAACTTATAGCCCCTAGTCAGCAGGTCAAGCACAGGTTGTTGCCTGACAAAGTGATGGCATATACGAAAATTACACACTTTGTTTAGTATATCTCATCATCAGGAATAACCGGGATCAAGAACTTGAGAGGATCTTGTTCAGCGTCCTGATAATCCGACCGCCTCTTCACTTTCGCGGAAGCTGCTGGCGAGAGAGGTAAGATGGTGTCCTCATCAATCACGCCATCGATGACGCCATACTCCACAGCCTCGAGAGGGGACAGAAACCTATCTCGATCGATGTCTTCCTCGATTTGCTCCACAGATCGCCCAGTGATCTCGGAGAGGATCCGTGTGATGTTTGTCTTGTGATACATGATCTCTTTGGCTTGGATTTCGACATCCATGACTTGTCCACTCGCCCCGCCCATTGGCTGGTGCAGCATTATCCGCGAGTTTGGCATCGCAAAACGCTTCCCTTTCGTACCTGCCGCCAGCAGTATGGCTGCCGTCGACGCTGCAAATCCGAACACTATCGTCGAGACGGGGGCCCGGCAAAGCTGGATCGCATCGAACACGCCCATCGCAGCACTGCATTTTTTGTCATATTTCTTTGTACAAAGTAATCTCGCAGAGCAGGAAAACATCAAGTATTTTCAGCGTGCGTGATGTATGCCTATGAGATTTAATGCATTCCTGAATTTATTAGTACGCACGAGGTATCTCTAGCTGTCCCCTTTGCTAATCCCTTTCTACATTTCTGCCCCCCACTCTTTTTTATGCCTCTATGGTAATATTTAATCTTTTCCTAGATATCATCAATAGGATCCAGCCAACAATTGGACAAATTTTAGATGAAATATATATGTAATGTTTGATCCCATTGGCCACTGTTTAAGGTACGGTAACCATATCACAGGTGCTATATTGCTGATATCCAAGACAAGGAAATGTAAGAACCACAGACTTGGCTAATTTGAAGGCCATATATATTCTCATTTGGCTCTTGAATGACCCCAATCAGCACACCCTAAACCCCAATCATTAGACAAAAATATTCTACAAGAGCCTAGGACAGCTAGCTGTTATCTTGTCTACCTTTACGGCATGCTTTGAGCCTAGTTTCAATCCAGGTTTCCATTCAAAGAAAACAAAACGGCTGCTGCTCACATCTACCAGGTTGGATGTTAAACAGTTTGTCAACATAACAAGTAGTCTAATTGCAGGAGAGTCTAAAGCAGCCAATATCCTATACTAGAGAACAGTAATCTTGAATGTCAATTCCTTGTGTTTGCTTTGAGAAGTCCTGTTGGTGCCATATCTCGATTCACCGTTTTTGTGATCCCTACAACCTTGTAACAGAGGCTCGCCATCGTCGCTTCTTTTTGGCATCCACATCCATTTATTGGTTGTAATTCGTGAAGCATGAGCAATCAATCACAAAGTCATTACACTGTACTTAGTGTTAATTTGTGTTTCTAAAGGTCGAAAATACCTTAAAACTTCAACTTGTTAATGAAGCCCAAGTCCAAGTTAACATCTATCTTCAAACCATTTCTTTTGCATATCTAGGCGTTGTTTCAGGAAACCTCAGCACATGAAACAAAGACTTCCTTTCAATCTTCTTCCTTCTTACTTTACCTTGGATACAAATGTTCCCCTACTGCTCGACCTCTCTTCTCTTATAGGAAAAGATTCTCAGAATTACTAAATTACTAGAGATCTTAATGGGCGAAAGTGAAGGCGATATCACGATGACGATGGGGATGACATGATGAAAGATTGAAGTATGTATAGACATGTACGTAGACAAACCTGATGGTACCACCGGAGCTATTGATGAAGAGCCTGATGTCTTTCTGGGTGTCTTGAGCATCGAGAAGGAGGAGCTGACTGATGATGGCATCCGCAGCGAAATCATCCAGGCTGCAGCCAAGGAACACAATCCGCTGCTGAAGAAGGAGTCCCATGACATCGGACTCGGAGACGAGTCGCTTGGGAGAAGATGGAGGAGCTTGACCTGCGAGAACGGATGAAAAAACCCTGAATTCGGCTGCTGATGTTGTTCTTCTTGTTGTTGCTGCTGTTGTTGAAGATGAAAGCAGGCGTTGTTTGGTGGAGGCAGAAAATGGCAGCACTGGGAATCGCCCATCAAATCTCACGGGCGAAGAAGCAGAAGACGACGGAGAAGAAGAAGAAGAAGAAGACGATGAAGAAGAAGGAGAAGGAGAAGAGGAAGACACGAAGCAGCTGCGACGAGGAATCCACAGAGAAGCCATGGCTTCTTCAGACGGGGCGAAGCCGATCTATCTGCTACGGAAAGCTCCACGCCCCCAAATTCCCAGGAATTGCAGAAATGCCCACAACCAGCCTTAAAACCCTAGAATCGTAAACCCTAAAACTCTTGAATCATAAACCCTAAAACTCTCGAATCGTAAACCCTAAAACTCTTGAATCATAAACCCTAAAATTCTTTGATCTAAACCCTAGAATCGTAAACCCTAAAACTCTTGAATCATAAACCCTAAAACTCTTGAATCATAAACCCTAAAACTCTTGAATCATAAACCCT
>JBBBWG010019224.1:3147-14035 GCA_037176905.1 Azolla pinnata
CAAGTTGAAGCAGTACCCTTCGTGACAATTGATGGGGTAAGGATAATATTTTCTACGAAAATTATATGCTTATTCCGAGCATTGCATGCTTATGCTAATTGCATTAGATTAATGAAAACAACAGCGAGTTCTTCACATTTGATGTGATAGGAACAAAATTTTCTGATGATGTTATATGTTTATTCAAAGCATTGAATGTTTGGGCTAATTGCATTAGCTGAATGAAAGCTTTTCCGTAGTGTCCGTTCACGTTTCGTACTTTTGTGGGTATGAGTGCGGACCGTATCCGGAAAGGTGCAAATCATATCCGGAAAAGTGCGGACCGTGTTCAGATGAGTCGGACCGTGTTCAGATGAGTCGGACCGTATTCGGACGAGTCAAACTGTAACTGTAAATTGTCGGAATTGACGGACCGTGTCCGTAAATTGTCGGAAACGTGTGGACTGTATCCGGAAATGTGCGGAAAGTTGCAGCCCGTATTCGGACGAGTCAGACCGTAATCGTAAATTATTGGAATTGACGGACCATATCCGTAAATTATCGGAATTGACGGACCGTATCCGCAAAGGTGCGGAAAGTTGCAGCTCGTATCTAGACGAGGTGGACCGTAATCGTAAATTGTCGGAATTGATGGACCATGTCCGTAAATTGTCGGAATTGATGGACCGTGTTTGTAAATTGTTGATATTGACGGACCGTATCCGGAAGGGTGCGGAAAGTTACGATGTGCCCGACAGTTCCAAGATGAATTAGGACAATTGAAAATGGAACTGGCAGTATCACAAACGGACTTACGAAAGGCCCGGAGTATCAGCAAAGAGCGTCAAAAGGAGGTTGACCAACTACAGGCAAAGCTTTCAAAGAGGATATACGTTGCTGAGGCCAACCTACGAAGGATAGTCGACAAATTCCGAGAGAAGACCAAAGCCGAGATAGAGGTCGCAACGGCTAGGGCATTACAAAGCTGGTATGAACAAGCGGCGGAATTGCAGTTGCTTCGCGCGGGCAAGGCCAACCGGGAACTTCGTGGACCGGGATTTTGGAATTTGGACAAGGCCAACTACGAAGCGGTGCAGAAAAACCTAATAACGGACATTATGCGGATAGCCCTCACACATCGTGAGGAGATCACTAAGTTGTAAGAGCGACATGACTAACATGTTTGGACTATGCATGTGGAGATGGAAGCCGTTGCTGAACCAGTCTTACCTGTTGTGCCAGAGACAGAGGCTCCACAAGAAGAAGAGGATATGGAGGAGGACGATTCCGTAGAACCGTCGATTTTGCACATATTGAACGAAGATTAAAACCTCGCCTTGCATTGTAGTGCATTTTTATTTTTTTATTTTTTGCGAACTATGGGTTCGACGTGTGGAACACTGTCCCACGGGCGTGCCATAGTGTTGGCCGGAATATTACGAAAGTACGACCTAAGTCGTAAATTCTTAATATTACGGAATTTACAAAAATAAGACCAGTCAGAAAATCAGAAAATCTACGATGAGAGATCCAAACTGAAGTGTTGTAATAACACGACTTGGAGATCCGAAGGGGTACCGAGCTTGTATATAAAGCAATGGGGCTTACTTGTAAAGAGTCCGGGAATTAGTCTGAGAATTAATAGCAATACAAAGAGCTTTACGTCCAATACCTCGTCTTCTTCTTGTGTTCTATTCTGTGAGTAAGTGTCGGAAATTACGATCGCACTCCCATTCGTATTTAACCACGACCTAGTCTTAGTTCTGCATTTGAAGGGCTAACAATATGTTTCAATAATATTTAGGTGAATATGTCTGTATGTGATCGTTTACAGGTGAATATACATCAAACATGTACTTATATAGAAGAGTATGCATATGTCTATGTATATACACACAAATATGGATGAAAAAATGAATATTAAGATGAATATACATGTATGTCTGTATATACAAGTGAATACATGCTAATATAAACTAATTTGTATCTACGTTTCAATAAATAGAGCGTCTATGTTGTAGCAACATCGTGGCAAATGTGCAATAAATATATATCTTAATATACATATATATGTACATATACATGCATACATGAATATATGAATATTTATACGTATATATATGTATGTATAAGTATAGAAGCAACTATGAATTAGACATGTACATATATAGGTAAATATGCATGTATGCATAGATATATAGGCAAATCTGCATGTATGTTTTAATATTACATGGGTGAATATGCCTGTATCTGAGTGTTTTCAAGTCAATATACATCAAACATGTACATATATAGATGAATATGCATATATCTATATACATACTCGCAAATATGCATGAAAAAATAAATATTTAGATGAATATGCATTTATGTATGCATATATAGGTGACTATATGCTAATATAAGCTAATTTGGAGCTATGTTGTAGTAAAAAGAGCGTTTCTGTTGCAATAACGTCACGGCAAAATGTGTAGTAAAGATCCAATTTTGCTGCAACATCGCACTTGTTACTGAAAAATTGTCATAGCCATATTGCATATTTACTACAACATTATGTCTTAAACGAAATTTGAACCCATGACCTCATTTGATATAATCAAGTGGTCTACCCAATGAGCCCAATATACAATTATATAATATATATACTAAATATTAGTGTCATCTTAAATATTCAAGATCCATTTAGCTATCCATCTATAGATCAATATGCATCTATACATTTACATGTATATATACATCTATATGTACATAAATTTATGAATATTTATGTGTATATGTATGTATGTATGTATGCATGTATAGGTTAATATACATGTATGTATACATATATAGGTGAATATACATTTATCTAAGTATATATAGGTGAACATATATGTATATATGCATATATATATACGTGAATAAATATGTAGCTATCCATGTACAACTGAATATACATTTATGCATGAATATATAGGTGAATATGCATGTATGTATACAATTCTAGATGAATATACACCTATCTTATATCCATATACAGGTGAATATGAATGTACATATTGATGAATATGTAGGTATCCTTGCTAGTAAAGATCAATATGCTTGTACGTATACGTATATAGATACATCACTATGTAGAAGAGAAGATACACCATTAAAAAGTGAAAATATCCCACATTAATAGTCTTAGATAGGCCTCCTGCATGATAGACAATAAGGGCTTGAGTTCTTGTTAATCTTTAGAGTTTTCAAACTCTTAGGTTATAAATTGAAAAGCTTTAAAAGCATAGGTCATAAGGTCGACTTGTATGTTACCTTTTTCTTTATACTTATTTTTTTCTTTTTACGTTTTGTTCCTCTATACCTTTTTTCTGCTTTTTGCCTACCTTTTTCTCCTCCTACATTTTTTTCGTATGACTACCCACTCCACAGCGTATATGAAGAATGGTCTCATAGAGGGAGGAGTGGGAAGAGCATATGCTTAGAAGAAAATCCCTAATCACATAAATCTAAACCCTAATACCTAGTTCCAAAACTATAATACCTACTTCCAAACCACCAATAACCTATTTCTAAACCCTAATCCCTACTTCCAACACCCTAATACCGAATTTCAAAACCCTAACACCTATAACCCTAATCTCTTCTCATCCCTTTACTAAACTCTAATATTCTCTTATCTCTCTACTAAACCCTAATCTCTTCTAATATCTCTTTTAAACCCTAATCTATATTTCTCCTAATCTATCTTTCAACTAAACCCTAATATGTCTTATAATCCAATCATAAATCCTTTTATCTCTCGAATATCTTTAAGCTAAACCTAATATCCAATATTTCTTATTCAAACCTAATCTTTCTAATATCTCTAAAATCTATTATTCGCGATAAATTGGTTGAGCTAATACAAGACATTCAAGTGCCATCTACATTCGCGGTAAATTGGTTCTATCCATTGCCGCAACGGTAAATTGGTTGAGCTAATACAACCCTAATACATACTTCCAAAACTATAATGCCTACTTCCAAATCACTCATACCTTATTTCTAAACCCTAATCCTTACTTCCAAAACCCTAATACCAAATTATGAAACCCTAACACCTCAACCCTAATCTCTTCTCATCTATCTACTAAACCCTAATCTCTTATCATCTCTTTACTAAACCCTAATCGCTTCTTATGTGTATACTAAACCCTAATCTCTTCTAATGTCTCTTTTAAACCCTATTCTTTATCTCTTCTTATTTATCTTTCAGAGAAACCTTAATATGTCTTATAATCTAATCACAATTCCTCTTATCTCTCGAATATCTCGAATCTAAACCTAATCACCAATATCTCTTATTCACACCTAATCTTTCAAATCTCTCTAATATCTCTTATTCAAACCTAATCTTTCTAATCTGTCTAATATCTGTTATCCAAACCTAATCTTTCTAATCTCTTTTATATATTGTATTCAAACCTATCCTTTCTAATATCTCTAATATCTCTTCTCCTAATACCTTGTTGGCCGATTATTACGAAATTACGACGAAGTCGTAAATTCGTAATATTACGGAAATAAGATAGTCGGAAAATCAGATATTCGGAAAATCAGAGAGTTGCGATTAAGATCCGAACCGACGTATGTACATAGGGACTTGGTGATCCGAAAGGATACCAAGCTTGTATATAAGACCAAGGGTTCTGCGTTGTATAGGGTCCGGTACAAGTGTGAATAATCGAAGAGCTATGACGCCATACTATCTGTCTATGTCGGTGTCTACAAATAATCGGAAGTTACGACTAATCGGGTTAATCGTAGTAAACAAGTAATCAGAATTTACAACTGATCGGAGATCTTCCGGGTAAACGGAGGTTCGTAGGTGTTACGGATTACCGGAGGATCGGAACTTATACGATTACGACTTCATTCTTATTACCCCACGACAAGTCTTATTCTTTCATCCGAAGGGCTAACACTCTTTTGGCGACCATGATGGGATGCGGCTGTCCGACGGCACCGACAAGATCAAGAGGAGTTAGGTTCCTTGCGAATGGAGCTATCAGTGGCAGTCGGAGATTTGAAGAACGCAAGGCAAATTCAGGGAACGCAGCAGAAGGAAATCGATCGTCTAACGGGTGAGCTCGGAAAGAAAACGTTTTTGGCTCAAGCCAATCTGAAGAAAATCGTGGAGAAATTCCGGGAGGAGACGAATGCTTCAATCCAAGTCGCGACGACTACAGCACTGCGGGAATGGTCCGAACAAGCGGCAGAACTACAAGTATTGCGCGCAGACAAGGCCAACCGGGATCTTCGTGGACCCGGATTTTGGAAGCTGGACAAGTTAAACTGCGAAGCGATACAGAAAAATCTAACAACGGATTTCATTCGAATTACCCTCTCTCATTGGGAGGAGGTTACGAAGTTGTTAGCGGCGCAGGAGGAACTTGTTCGAAGATGCAAACGGAGATGGAAGCCATAGCCGAACCAGTGGTGCCAACGATGCAGCCGACGGGAGCTTCAGTAGGCGTGAATGAGGAGGACGACGACGAGGAGACCGCCGACGAACAAGAGCCCTCAATATTACATGTCCTGAACGATGACTAATGATTTGTAGTTAGTGTATATGTTGTAATTTTTGGACTTTATTTTTTGCTATGGGTTCGATGTGTGGAACACTGTCACATTGTCGTGCCATAGTGTTGGCTGATTATTACAAAATTACGACGAAGTCGTAAATTCGTAATATTACGGAAATAAGACAGTCGGAAAATCGGATATTCGGAAAATCGGAGAGTTGCGATTAAGATCCGAACCAACGTATGTACATAGGGACTTGGTGATCCGAAAGGATACCAAGCTTGTATATAGGACCAAGGGGTCTGCGTTGTATATGGTCAGGTACAAGTGTGAATAATCGAAGAGCTATTGTGCCATACTATTTGTCTGTGTTGGTGTCTACGAATAATCGGAAGTTACGACTAATCGGGTTAATCGTAGTAAACAAGTAATTGGAATTTACGACTGATCGGAGATCTTTAGGGTAAACGGAGGTTCGTAGGTTTTACGGATTACCGGAGGATCGGAACTTATACGATTACGACTTCATTCGTATCAGCCCACGAGAAGTCTTAGTCTTCCATCCGAACGGCTAACATACCTAATCTCTCTAATATTAGTAATCCTAGTCCCTTTCATTTCTATATATTTTTCTAGTATATTCTCCTAATGTGAGGATAGAATTGTAACAATTCTCTTTAATTAGAATCATATTTCTGTTAATCTCTGGTAAATATCCATCTCCCAGTTTAGAATGCTAGTGGTTCAAACCTAATATATATATCCGGAGTTGTATAGCCCAAACTACTATGACATCTAGTGAACCCGACGTGATGGGGGCGGCTAGGAGATAGAGCTCTCGAAGAATTTGAAAATTATGATGATAGTTTATAACATTTTGGCAACGTTAGAGAAGGAAACTGGACTGTAGCACCTAGTAGTCCCACTCCTATGCAAAGCAATCTACTTACTACTTGAAGGAAAGATTGAGGAAGGATTTGCAAGGTTATTAGATGTAGGAAGCATAATTCAAAAGTTCAAAGATGAACGTAAATATGCACACGGCTTCTACAAGTACATGATAGAAGAAGGAAGACTGGATGAAAGAGATTCCAAACATAAGAAAGACCTTATTGGCCTAGACAACGAACATGAAATTGACATGGACAAGGTTAGTTATAAGAAAGAAAAAAGAAACTTAATCAAATCCATAACAAAGTTGAAAATAGTGAGAATAGTAAAATCATAAATGAGAAAGAATTTAAGTACCGTAATAGAAATAACCAACTTGAGATAAAAAAAAAAATGATCAGGATATGATCATTAAAGCGAAGGAGGATCTGGATCTGATCAGTGTCCCTGACGGAGATCGTAAACAGGGCACTCAATTTAGATCACCAGCAACTGGGACTAGGCTTGTCCTAACTCTGTGCAATTGCACCTTCCCCGAAGGCTGAGGAGAAAACCTTCCAGCAGGCAGTATAGTGTACGCTGTGCTTGCAGTTCGGACATTCTAACGTAGAATGCATGCAGCATTGCGCTTTATGTCAAGCAAGGACGCATACCACAGCTACCTGCGAATATAACCTACTGGCCCGAAGGAACGCACCAGCGGTTTAGACCGTGCAACCGGTACCCGTCCAGAATCGGGGACAACATGATAACAACCGGTTCAACAACGGCAACCGTGGCGGTCGTCAGTTCGAGCGTAGGGCACGGCCACAGTTCCTACCTAGTCAATTTCGACAGGAAGAGGCTTATCAGCGCCCGGAAACCAGACCGCCAAGGCCGCAAGGGAATCGGAGGTGGGACCGACGAAGGCCGGGTAAGGACACTATGTGTTACCGTAGCTGTCAACCCGGTCACTTCCTGATGGATTGCCCTGCCCCCACCCACCTCCCGGCCAAGCGTCTAACCAGGGGGAAGCTTCGACAAGTAAGGGCCCGACGGTGAGCCTAATAACGCCGGCCGTACAGTTGGTGGCTACGCGCAACCGTGCTCGCACGGAACAATGGGCGGAGTAGGAACGTGTCCGCGAACAAGCGCAGCACTGGGTCGAGGAGGCGAATGCTTAGCAGAATGCGGAAATTCAAACCCAGGAAACCCAACGTGCGGCAAGCGGCAAATAGGTACTTACGGAAGCTGCGGGACCTTCTAGCAGCGGAATGGAGCCCGACATTTCGGATTTGGCCGGAATACAAGTAACGATGACGCTGGAACAATTGTTGTGGTTAGTGCCGAGATTTCGAGAAGGAATACGCCATACCTTGGAAGGAATGGCGACAACGACGACAAGCGTAGTACAATTGACTGAAGTCAACAAACGGGTGATGGACTGCGAATGCCTGAGTATGGAGGCCATCGTAGGCGGGCAAAAGATCGCAAGGATCTTAATCGGCGGAGGGTCAGGCGTCAATGTCATCTGTATGGCCACATGTCGGCAGCTGGGAATCATGCAGTGGGAGCCATGCAAATTTTGGCTGCGGATGGTGAATGGAAGTTCGGTCCGACCGATCGGGATGATCCCGGACCTGGAAATGGTCGTGCAAGGGCACGCATTTACCATTTTCGTGGTAATCATGGACTTGCCACACCAGGATGCTTACCCCATCCGGTTAGGGCGGCCATAGTTACGATCTGCCCGAATGAAGCACGATTGGCTGAAGAACGTGCTGACATTCCGGCGAGGTGGACGGAAAATCCGGATACACACGACCAAGGGTCATATACTGGACAAGGCCACAGCTCCTGTTTATGCAGAAAACGTTAACATGTTGGAGGGCCTTACGGAGGAGGAAGCCGATACCTTCCTTTAGGAGAATCCAACCCTGGTGCCTCTCTACGAAATTGACGTCGTCAAGGAGGCAGAGCTGTACCAAATTTCGGATGAGGCGGCGATCATAGAACTGGGCCGGGCCAGGGAAGCTTTGGAACGGGAGTTGGCGGTGTCCCAACGAGTTCAGCCAACCGAACTCGAAGAGCTGAATCTGGGCACTACGGAGGAACCGTGTAACGTGCTGATCGCAAAGGAGCTTGACGCAGAATCCAAAGAGCAACTGACCCATGTCCTCCGGACGTACAAAGACGTGTTCGCATGGTCGTACAAGGACATGAAGGGGTTAAATCCTGAATTTTATCATCATAAGATAAATTTGGCGAAGGATGCCATTCCGGTACAGCAACGGAGATATCGCCTTAACCCGAATTATGCGGCGAAAGTAAAGGAAGAGATTGAAGAACTCCTTCGGGTCGCCATTATTAAGCCAATCAAACGGGCAACGTGGTTAAGCCCGAACGTGGTGGTGCCGAAGAAAAACGGCAAGCTGAGGGTCTGCGTCGACTATCGGAAACTAAACATACCAACCATCACGGAGTACTCGACACGGTAGCTGGGCACGAAATGTACAGCTTCTTGGACAGATTTAGCGGATATAATCAAATCCGGATGGGTGAAGAGGATCAGGAAAAGACCGCATTCGTCACGGAATGGGGCGTCTTCGTGGTAGTCTTCATGATGTTCGGATTGAAGACGGCTCCAGCTACCTTCCAGCGGATTATCATGGAGATTTTCGAGGACTATATCCCTGGATTTATGCAAGTGTTCCTAGACGACTTTGTTGTTTTCGGAACGCGTAAGGCGCACTTGAAACACGTCGAGCTGTGCCTCAAAAAGTGTCGAGAAGCGCGACTGAGCCTAAATCCGGCGAAGTGTGCCTTCGCAGTCACCAGTGGAATGCTGCTAGGCCACATCGTGAGCAAGGACGGAATTGCAATGGACCCCGACAAGGTCAAGGCGATTTTGGAAGCTCCGGCGCCGCACAACACCAAGGCATTAAGCAGATTCTTGGGGCAGATCCGGTGGCACAGTCAGATGATCCGGCATTTGGCGGACTTTGCCACGCCCCTCCATGCGGCGGTTCATAGGGAACCATTTACGTGGACTGAAGAGGAGGAAAAGGCTTTCGCAGCAATGAAGCTCTTGCTTACACGTGCTCCGGTGGTACAACCCCCGGATTGGAACCGGGACTTTCATGTGTTCGTAGACGCATCAGACATAGCAATCGACAGCGTATTAATGCAGAAATACGAGAAGAACTGGTTTCGACCAGTCTACTATCCTAGCCGCCGATTATCGAAGGCAGAACGAAATTTTTCGACAACGGAACGGGAGGCCCTCGGAATGATCTAGAGTGTGACGAAATTTCATCACTACTTGCTCGGCAAACGGTTTACATTCCACGTAGATCATTCGGCTCTAGTATACCTGGTGTCCAAGGCCTCATTGACAGCGAAGTTGGCTCGATGGACTCTGCTCTTACAGGATTACGAGTTCGATATAGTCCGCCGACCCAGTGCACAACATGCCGTGGCCGATTACCTATCATGGTTGGAATCAAGAGAAGCGCCGGGGGTAGCCGACGACTTCCCCGACGCATGAGTAATGACGGTGACACCGGAAAACGGGCCAAGGGACGACCCGGATAGGTGGCTGACTGACATAATCTACTTTCTCAACCACGGCGTCCCACACGAGGAATTGTCGAAGGCGGAACGAAAGCGGCTGGGGGTACGCAGTCGTGCCTTCAGTCTGATGAACGACAATTTGTACCATAAATCCGCGGACGGAGTATGGAGACATGTGGTACGTAAGGACGAGCAAGAATATGTGCTGCGGGAATGCCACAGTGGAGTAGCCGGTGGGCATTATGCAGGAGAAGTTACGGCCCGGAAGGTCTGGCAAAGCGGATTATGGTGGCCAACGGTGTTGCAGCACGCACACCTATTCGCAAAGTAGTCCGATTTGTGCCAAAGATCGGGGCAACCATAGGAGTCGGCAAGGATGCCACATCAGCCCGTTCTTCCGCTGGAACCCTTCCAGAAATGGGGATTATTGCACAAAGTGGGTGGAGGCGAAAGCATTACGGGATAATACGGCGTCTAAATTTTTATACGAGTATATATGGTGTTGTTACGGATGCCCAATAGAACTCGTGAGCGACCAAGGAGCACTTTTCGTCAACGACATAGTGCGTCGCCTCATGCAGCATTATGCAGTGGTCCATCGAAGGAGTACGGCATACTATCCACAAGGAAACGGCCTAGCGGAAAGTATGAACAAGACCCTGCAAACGATTTTGCGGAAAATCGTGGAAGCAAATAGAACGGATTGGGACCGTAAATTGCACTTCGCACTCAGGGCATATCGGACTAGTTATAAGACTAGTATCCGATCGACACCATTTCGTATGGCATTTGGCTTGGAGGCCGTAATTGTCACCAACACAAGTTGGACCGATTACATTTTCGATGTTATAACTGCAGATGTTCTTATACTAGTCATGCCCACTCCGAAAACGCTATGTGGGACATTCGGAACCCATGC
>JBBBWG010019257.1:0-14026 GCA_037176905.1 Azolla pinnata
CTTTCCTTATCGTCTAGATCACCTTTTTCTTGTTCAAGCGCTTGTATAGTCTTTCCGATCATTAAGCTTGCATCGTCATGGTCCTCCACCCTCAATTCTTGGATCGCACTTACACGACATATAAATTCCGATGTGAAAATCCTCGGGAACTTACTCATTAGTTGAGTCGACCAAATCGTCACTAATTATATGGAGTGTCATGATCATGGCCATGCCAGTGCTCGGACCCTCGACCTCGACATTTATGTTATATCAACTTATCTGTCGAGGCATTTAACTTGTTTAATAATTCTTTGTAGGTACATGTAAAACGCACAATCGAGCATTCCAGAGAATTCATGCAGCTACGACACGTGGCACCGCATCCAGCCTCTTTGCTCCTGCACGTGGCTTCCCCTACCCCCAAGCCCATCCTATAAATTCAGGCCCATCACTCCTCTCAGGTCAATCTGGTTTAACACTAGTCCCCAGCCCTCTAGCTTACATTATCATCCCAACTCTCTACCGTTTCTTCTTACATTATCATCCCAACTCTTTTTTCTTTCAGGTTTACCACAACTTTGTTGCAAATCGTTTTTCTTATCACGTCAAATTTACCACGAAATTTGTTGGATACTTTACCGCGACAACACGCGTTGTGTCTACACCGTGGTAAATGATTTTACGCGACTTTCACACGCTGTTTACCGCCAATTTTGTTGTGACCATTAATGTTGCGAAGTTACTGCTTATTTGCCTCAAATTTTTACCGCGAATTTATTACGAATTATTTTTTTCCTGCAAGAGTCAAATTTACTGCAACCATTGATGCGCCATTACCCCACAGTTGACGCTTATCTGCTACAAGTTTTTTCTCCAAGAGTCAAATTTACGACAACTTCGTTGCAAACCTTTTTTCTCATAGAATCAAATTTACCACCAAATTGGCTTCACAGTTTATTGCGAGGTAGATGCAACCTTCCACCATAACCATTAATTGAACCTATGACCTTATTTCATAAAATTAACTAGTGTATTCAATTAACCAAATATCAATTATATGCAGTAATGTGTATATCTATATCTATCTATTTTAGATGAATATGCATTTATATATAATATCATACAAGGTAGATAACTAGGTTTTAATTCAATTAATCATTAGTACAGATGAATATGACAAAATTTCATGAGCTTGGTAAACATAATTATCAATTATAAGGAACAAATCAATATTGATAAAGAATTTTGCGTGTTCATCGATATTAATGTCCCTAGACACTAGCTCAATACAAATCTAGGTACAGTGGCAATGACAAGATATGGAAGAGGAGCTACGACTTTTAATTGCGCAAGATCGCCGCTCACTGGTCTCCGACGACATATGTAGCGGCATTGGAGATGCCAAAGGAAGTAAGACAAAAACTCTACAATCGTGGCCGTGAAGGAAGAACTAATAGTGGAAATGGGGAAGTGAGAGAGAAGAATGGGTAATTGATAATTGTGGCAACAAATATTACGGTATCTAATGTTGATGTATATTGCAAGTGTTTTAGGTCAAGGAGAAATAGGCCCAAGAATTTGTAGCCTACTTTATAGATGAAGGACCATCAAAGAGAGTGATGATTGATGTGATCAAGCCATTTTTTCTGCAATTAGAATTTTTTACCATGGACCATATTCAAATTGTAATTTGATTAAAAATACGCGTCAAATTACAATTCATCCCAACTCAAACTGCAAATATATGATTTGGGAAATTTCTAGGAATAAAAACAAAAGTAAACATATATATTCTAACATATAGGAAGTAGATAAGTCCTGACTAGAGTAGTTTTGTATTCTTTTGAAAATGAAAATAAAAACTACCATATATGTTCCAATCCGTCGCTAGAAATTTATGAACCTTAACCTATATTTATTTGGACCAACCAAGGTACAAACGGTTGACTTCAGTTCATGAGTTTTAGGATACATGAAGGGGAAAAAGGAAAGTTAGACGAGCCAAACCAAAAAACACACACGGTTTGATGGCATGAAATATATTACAAGTGGGGCATGAGTTATTTGATCATCGGATACGAAGCATTAACATCCACAGGAAGAAAGCACCATCGAAAGCCAGAATCGCAATCAGACGACGATGGCGGCGGCGGCTTTCTTGAGGTATTGGATCTCGGTGGCGTTGACGCCGAAGGAGCGAGCGAGGACCGCATCGTCAATGGTGGGGAGGGAGGCGAAGAGGGCAATCGGGGCGCGGGAAGTTCCGGGGTTCTGGCTACTGAAGGAGACGATGGTGGTGGCGTTGGTTGTGCCAACGTTGAACTGGAAATGGATGAGGCCCTGGGGGAATATGAAGAGATCCCCAGTGTAGACAGTGGCCGAGTAGAGCTTATCATCGGTGCCGACGAACCCGACAAAGAGGGTGCCCTGCAGGACGTAGATGAGTTCGGAGGCACGTGGGTGGACATGCGGCGGGTTCACACCTCCGGGCACGAAGTCGGCGCGGGAGGCAGACAATCCCAGTGTGTTTAGCCCTGGGAAGTTGGACACCGTTGCACGAGTGGCCACATAGCCGAAGCTCGAGGCCGATGCATTGCCCGGTTGCCGTAGAGCCGTCGATGAGAAGTCGGACCCCGTGACGTTTGCCGCGCTCTTGCACACAAACCCGTTCACTCTGATGGTGCTCGCGTTTGTGTCCGCGACGCAAAAGTCCTGTAACGCTTCAGGATCGCGGGCCCACGCTGGCACGATGATAGCGGGCATTGCCGCAGAGATCATCACGACTACCGTGCACCATAGAATTGAGACTAGAGAAGAAGAGCCCTGAGAAGAAGAGAATGAGGAGCTTCTAGCCATCTCTACTGCTTGCTTCGCCTTACCTTGTCTTACCATCCACACGAGTATTTATAGTGGTACATGTATGAGGTTGCTCTTATATCAGGCCTTTCTTAACAATCGCAAAAGTAAACGCTTGCAATGTCAAGCAGATCTACTTTGAAGAAGGCTCGTTGCAGTACAACGCTATGAAGAAAGCTAGCAGTAGTACAAATCAATGAAAGTAGATGCGAATTGAAGTGTCATCTAAATCAAATGGGAAAAGCCTAAAAGTATACAAATCTTCCACTAAAAATGCACTCATACAATATTGTTTTATACATTACGATCCAAACATGCAATTTGTCGCCTCGAAGTCAACCATGAGAATCTTATTTCAGATTCACTCCAACCTTAAATTGTCAACGAAAATCAAAATTCCATCCTCATAATAATTTAGATCTTGAACCAGATAACACAACAAAAATAAGAGTAAATTTCTATGGTTTAAGAGAAAATACATGTTAATATGTCTCCAATATGTGTTTCTTTCAAACCTTTTATGCTCATAAGTATTTAAAAGAAACATACATACATGCGATGAATGACCTTTGGGTGTTCCCTGCAACCTTTAGGTGTGTCATGGACTTCAGCTGTTTCTCAAGAAGTAATGATGAAATATCGGATTAGAAAAAAAATATGCATGCATATTCATGTGCTTATGTGCATGTATGATGTCGAGTCACATGTATATGCATATTAATCTGTATAACTGTACATACATGAATATTCATATGTATATGTACATCTATGGTGCATATTATCCACCCATTTATGTATATATACATGCATATTCATTTGTATATGTACATGTCTGATGCATGTCCACTTATATATGCATAGTTTTTGTATACAACAATTTGATTTATAATCAAGACTTAATTATAAAAATATATTATTATTTATACTTTATAATTGTATGTTTGACTAACTGGTTAGACCAATTAGTTATCTCAAATGAGATCATGAGTTTAAATCTTGCATGTCACATAAAGTTACAACAAATTGAAAAAACAATTGTAACAAGGTCACATCAAACTCGTGTCAAAAGTTTTACCCCGACGTGTCTAGGTTTCAATAAACGTGCCAATACCTTTTAATGTTTCATTGCGACTTGGAGAACTCGTCATTAATTGAGAGATATAGTGACTTTACTACACATTTAATACAAGATTTGCTGCAAGTTTACCGCGATATTTACGACATTTTTTACCCGAGTGTTATTTCGAGTTTTATTGAATCTTTGATAAAAGGGTCAATGCGTTTTTTACACGAGTTTATTGTGTTGTTTACGCGAGTTTTACTTCAAGTTTGCTGTGAGTTTGTCACATTTTTTACGCGAGGGTTACTGTAATTTAGGCATGAGTTTTATTGTTTTTTTTTAAGTGAGCTTTACTACAAGTTTGCTGCAAGTTTTACTATAAATTTTACGTGAGTTTTACTGCAAATTTGACACTATGTTTACTGGAAATTTGACGTTAATTTATTGCAAATTAAATGCTTATTTACTACAATTTTGTTGCATTTAAACTGTTGATTTATTGCTCATTTGCTAGATGTTTTAATGCTAATTTAGTGCGCGTTTGCTACGAATTTATTACATGTTTACTAATACATATTTGGATGTAGGCTGGTCGGGTGCTAGACTTTTCGACAATTAACTGAATATTTTGAGTCATATTTTTAACCAATCAAATTATAGAACTAAAATTAAAACGTGAAATATATTTCAATCACTAAATGTCTGAAAAGACAATTTAACTAAAGTCTATACAAAAAGCAAAAAAAATGTTTACGAAGAAGAAAAGTACTCACTCAGGTTATTATCGTCATCAATATCTAACCCTAGTGACAGACTACCAGACCCAGGGTTAGGTGTGCGTCACCTCAGTGTCCACAAGTGATGAAGTGCCGCTTAGCTGAAGGTTTTGCTCGAGGCCTCAAGCACCCGCTACAACTTCGCTTGCCTCCAAATCATCACTAGTGCTCGATAGTTCAAGATTTATCCCCAAACCAAAAATCAAGTGGTCATCTGTGATTAGACCGAGACTTCTTAAATACATCCATGTCTCACGTGGTGAATGTATCCGACGATATTCCTCCTCGTCGAGATACGACCAACGACCAACAACACCCATTTACACAAAAACAAGAAGATTATTAAGTTTAGGTTATTTATAACACTAATTAATCATATATTAAAGAGAACAATTGTGATCTATCGAGATATTTATAAACTCTGCCCTGAAAGCCAAAGCACCTCCGTAACCCCATCTCGGGGCACCATGTGACGCGATCTGGGTCACACCTGCAGCGACATGTTGAGCACTACATTCCGACACACCCCATGCCAAGTTCGCCCTCGACTTAACATCGTGATAGTTCCGGGGCCGTCCACCATCTAATTGTGGTAGTAAGCTAGCTGCCTCCCAATCTACCACTACCTAAGCAACTCTCGTGTAACCTATGCCGAGTATGGTTAAACGAAGCCAAACCGAGCTTAGTGCAGAGTGCTCGGGTATCGGGTACTGGTTGTGAAATATAAATATGATCTACTCGATTACCCCATCTCTATATGTCATGGGGTCATAGACATTCAAACGATGTACTATCACTAGGTCTAGGAGGTATCAACGTCGCATGCCTCGACCAAAGCGATCCATTACAATCCCCCCACTGTCGTTGAGAGTGTAAAATGATCAGCCAACATCGTGATCACGAGCACCATCATCTTCTTCGGTAGCAACACTGCCGTCATCATCATAATCATCATCATCATTCGCCATGGTCATCATCATCCATCTTCTTCTTCTTGGCCATCATCATCCTCATCCTCACCATCACCACCATCACCATCATCATCACCATCACCATCATCACCATCACCATCATCATCATCCTCATCCTCACCATCACCCCCATCACCATCATAGACATCATCACCATCATCATCACCACCACCACCATCATCACCATCACCACCGCCACCATCACCATCACCATTCATCATGGTCACCATCACCATCATCCATCTTCTGCTTCGTCCGAGTCTATCTCATGGAACCAGCTCCTTCTCGAACGAAAACACCATCATGCCCTCCCCTTATCTATCCCTCTAATATCTCTTCTTACCATTCATCGAAGCTCCATCATGTATACGAATGTGGTGCCCATGAGACCGCAATCAAAACCCATAAAACTCAGGAAGCCAAAAAAAACATGCTGGAAACTGAAACGGAGAAGAAGTGAGAGGTAAACAAACAAAAATGCGTTGAATGTTGAAACTTGAAGAGCTTGAAAACAAAAGCGGACGATTTGCCATCAACAGAAACAGGTCGCTGACGAGGAAACTGTAGGTACAGATTCTTCGTCTTTCTCTCTTCCTTCTTCCTGCTCCGTTCGTTCAGCGCGTGAATCAGTATGCTGGATGTACAGCGCGATCCGGAATAACCTGTAAGTCCTCCTCTCTCACTCACTGCTCCATTGCGGAGAACACAAGGAGAAGAAGAAGAAGAAGAACACTGAGAGAATATCGGACGCCGAAGATTTGCGGTTTCTTGAGACCCATTCGGCCCTCCCTATAAGAGACATAGTTGCTACATTTAATAAGGGCTGTCTTCTCCACCAAGAACAAAGGTTTGACCCAACGAGGCATGTTTCTCTCCCTACAACTAGATATGTGTAGCTAAGTTCAACCAGACTTGCGTGAAGTCTTCAATCTGCATGCAGAAAAAACGGTAGTCGAGATCGAATTTTAGTATTGAAAACAGAATTAAGTCCAAAATTTGTGGGCAAGAACGAAGCTATGTATTGAAAGAGAAGTTCAAAGGTTGGAAAGAAGTTCAGAGTTGATCAAGAAAATAAGTGAACTTTGAAGTCAAGTAAGAAAGGCTAAAAGCAAGTTTCGGGTAAAGAAATGAGGAGTGAAGTCAATCTGTGAATCAAGAAGGAAGGTTCGGGTTGAAATTTGAATATAAAGGCAGATGAATATCAAGTCGTGGATCGGAACGTTATTGACGATTCAAGCATCGAGTCAAGACCATATGGAGAGAAACTGCTAACAAGGATATACAACAGAGTGATCAACAGAAGCATACAAAGAGATATCAGCCACTGAGGTTTGTGTACGTGAAAATTGCAGAATAAACATTATTTAAATGGCCAACAGAGATGCTGCTGAAAGTAGCTCTAGTATGATGGACACATCTCCATTGCTGCAAAGGACACCGATAGAGGAAGAAGTGGAAAGAGAGCCTATTCGCAATAGAACTTTTTCACAGAGAAGAAGAGGACCTCTTTCGAGGCTCATAAGGTTATTACGAGGTGCGAGTGCTGGTGCAAGTTACACTGGAGGAGGAGTAATAAGAGAATCATCATTTCGTGTTAGAGAGACTGCTGCAGAGCATCTCGAAGAACGACGAAGTGATTGGGCTTACTCTAAGCCTATTGTGATATTAGATCTGCTCTGGAACTTCTCCTTTATCGTTGTTGCCATTGTTGTGCTTATCTTGAGTAGAGCTGATAGACCCAGTAACTCTTTGAGGCTATGGATTGTTGTTTATGCTGCCCAGTGTTGTATTCATATGGCTTGTGTATGTTTGGAGTATAGATGGCGCCGATGGCGGCTCGGTAACACTACTGATGCTATGAGTAGTAGCTTTATTAATACTATTACAAACACTACTACTTTTGATACTGCTAGAAGTGGCACTACTACCAGTAGCAGTTGGAGTTACTCTCAAGGGGATCCCGAACAAGGTGGTTTGTCTTATTCAGAGAGTCTACAAAGCATAAATGAAAGCAATGATGACAATGTGACTTTGAGTTCAGTTGTATCCACTCCAGCTAGGTGAGTGCTAGGATTATTCTGCCTGTTACTTTGGCAGATGAGTTTATTTAATTCATATAAAGAAGAAGAATTTGAGAAGTTTTAGTAATTAACTCATTTATATTTGAGCAAATCATACATAAGTATATGTGTGGCATATTTTCCAGCAAATAAAAGAGATTTATGTAATTCTGTACTGATTTCTATCACTATCATAAAAAACTGGATAGAAGTGGACAAGATTGGCTTCTTATATTTTTGTTTGAAATCCTAGAGAGATTCTACAGGATGAACTTCGAATAGTTTTGATCAATTTTCTACAGGCTTGTGAAACGAATAGAATCAGCAAATACTTGTTTCTCCTTTGTCTGGTGGATTATTGGCTTCTATTGGACAACCTCAGGAAACCAATCTCATGATGCGCCGATTTTGTTTTGGTATGTTACTATGCCATATTTAAAGATTAGTATTCACTTTGCTTTCTAAGTACTTAAATTCTACAGCCTAAGCATTTGCCCGTTTATCAATCTTCTTTTTAACAAAATTGAGTTTCTTGCAATTTGGAATTTTGACAGGCTTTGTGTGGGATTTCTGGCGTTTGATGTTTTCTTTGTAGTCTTCTGTTTCTCTCTGGCGTGTGTAATAGGAATCGCCGTGTGTTGTTGTTTACCCTGCATTATTGCCATAATGTATGCAGTAGCAGAACAGGTATGTATGCATAGCCGCACATATACTTTTTTACATAGTTGTTAATGATGCTTGTTTGCTAATGATTCGCAGTAAAAAACACGTTAGTGGTGAACTATAACATTCAAACATTATGTGTTTTGTGGAGCAATAGCATGTTCACTGCTCGTTTTGGAAGTTTAATATTAAGTAACTTCTGACCATAAAAGCAAGGGCAAACTGGTAGCCAGCTTGAGAATTGAATTAGCTTTTGTATGAAAAATTGGAAACCTAGGGTGAAACTTGACTTTTGTATCACAATTCACAACATTCAAGGATCATGATAGAAATTCTCACATCCCTTTGCGTTTGTCCTTCCTATATACGCTACTTATCCTGTCAAATGATAATGTGACAGGAGGGTGTTTCGGAAGAAGACATTGATTTACTGCCTAAATATAAGTTCCAGAGAAGTGGGAGCTATATGGACACTGGAGACACGGTGAGGCCATCTGGTGGAGTAATGAGCCCGCTTGATTCCACATCTGGATCTCCGGAGCGTGCTCTTTCTCCTGAGGATGCAGTATGATTACATAACCCCTAACCTTAAGACTTTCTAGATTTGTTTTCTTGAATTTTGGTTGTTAATTACTCCACTTTCTAGATTTGTTTCTGGAGTATGCTGGAATTCCCATGTTATTTCCTCTCTTTAGTATACACAATTCTTTTCTTTAGTATCCATGAATCTGTTTCTCTGGAAACAGAAAACTTTATTTCAGCCATAACTTGAGCCCCACAGTTTATCCATCTTAACATTCCATGGACTAGAGGTGATGAACTGTGAACTTGAAACTTAGTTATCAACTCAAAAAATCTTTTTCAGTACCTGGCGCATGATGTGAAGAAAAGCACGTAGAAGTTTTAAATTGAATTGTCGAACATCACTGAAGTTCTTATTGCAAGGAACACAAATTTGGAAGAGGACAGAGCTGCAGGTTGTTGTGCTCTGTTGCTCCAAACACAAAAGGAGTAGGCTGGTCCACTGAATGTAGAGAAGAGAAACCTATAAAATTACGTATAAGTACAAAACGAAAAAATAGAACTTCAAAATGATTAGAGATATGTTTGAAATGGTTTCTAGGCTCTCAAATGGAAGGTTCGAAGTATCAATAGGATTCTTGATGGTTTTATCCCCAACAATCTCTTACTGAAAGGTCCGAGTAGAATTTTCTATGCATTATTTGATTTTGTGTCTTTCGTAGACACTTCATGAGTGAAGTATGACCTTGATTAATATGCTCAGGCCATCCTCAACTACTGTATGATAGTCATATCAAATCACATTGTGCAAACATGGAACACGGCATTGTTTGCCAAGCATATTGGATTCTGGACAGCACATACAGAAGAGATGCCTTTTCAGGCATCTGAAAAACACTGCACTAGCTGGCTACACAATTGGATTCTTTGGAAGCCATCGTGGCTGAAATATTTTGAGCCTCTGTAATAGATAGTACAACCTGAACTCTAGAGCGCCATGAAATAGCTTCACCTACAAGAGTATATTCATAGAACATAAGAATTTTACTTTTGGTCAGTTTAAAATAACTTACATAGATATGACTGCCTCCCAGTAAGCTGGGCTAGGAACAATCAAGAAACTGCGAACAAACCCCCACTGCATGAGCACTGTTTGGTAAATCGCCAACTGTGAGATACATAATGAATCACAAGATGTTGTATGTGAAACACATAGGTCAGGCTGCATCATCACCTTTGGGATTATCATCCGTGGAAAGCTCAACTTGTGGCTTAGTATTGATCACATTAAATCAACATCAGTCACATTAAATCCAAGAGGCATAAAATCGGTCATATTAAATCTATCTAATACATTTTTATTATAGTTCTCATGGGGTAAAGGCAAGGTGTGATGCTTACTATCCTCTTTTATTTGCATACCAAGAATATTCTCAGCATTTCCGGGGTCTTGTATTCAGAATGCAGAATTCAGCTGCTGTTTCGGAGAACCTAGCAAACACCATATTATCTACATACAACATAGGAAGGATTGGTTTGCTATCCTCTATCTTTTTGAATGTGTTTAAAATTGTCTGCATGGCTTTTTATGAATCGATGTTTGAGCATAAATGCATCAAACTTTGTATACATTGTTTTTGGAATTCTTTGTCCATATAGACTTCTTCTCAGCATGTGAAGCTCTTTTCTAGGAATGACATATCCTCATAGTTGTTTCATGTACATATAAATTTTCATGTAAATCACCATGCGAAGAGGTAGTTTTAACATTCATTTTGAAAAATACTGATTAAAAGCAGCTATCTGATCAAGTAACACATGCTGGTCATTTTAACCACCTGAGGGAACTCCTCTTGGAAATCAATGCTCTCTTTTTGGGCATATCTGTTACCAACCAGCTCTAGCCTTATACTTGGCTTTGCCATCAACACACTTGTTGGGAATGGCCTTAGTAACTTTGGGGAACAGAGCTAAAATACAAGTAGTTTACATCTCTTCTTTCATGTCTAGCTCCACGCCTTCTTGTGTCCACAGATAGATATGCCTCATTATAAGAGGCTCATCCACATCTGATAACATAATGTAATAAGTGCTGCTTGTGTTACACAAAATTACCTGTTTGAGTAAAAGTCACTTCATGATAGAGATATGTTTCTGGATACTTCAACCCCTTTTTTGCAGGGCATAAGACTACCTGTAACACTTACCTCTACTTCCATCTCTACTCCATATAGTGTGGCCAGTGTGTGACTAACTATAATGGCTATATGTATTTGGATCCCTCCATAAATGGGGACATAGTATTCATCTTGTGAAGTGGTAACCCTTCTACTTGGGCACGGTTAAAAAGGACAGGAGAAAGTGTTGCTAGATCCCCTTTGTATATAGACGCAACTATGTCCCATGGCCTAGTAATCTCTTTCTAGCCTTTGTGTCTATCAAAGTAAAAAGAAAGAAAGAAAGAATATGATATTAACATCTTGTAAGAGGCCAAAGTGACCTATAAGATTGAAGATGAAAATGCCTCAAATTGAAAAGAAAATTAAAAAAATTATATATAACTACAAAATGAGATCTTAGTGAGGCTAGATATCTAAGGACTCTGTATCATGTGCCTAGATTGACTGAAGCGTTTGTCTTCGGAAAATCTCCACCATGGGTCACTCTAAGTTGTCCAGTTCCTCCATCTTTCATCAAGTTTTATCTTTCTCTCCATCTGGCCTTTATTTGTCATCGACATGGGTGATGAAGCCTTGGTTTCTTTTCTCGTGACCTACGTGCTCGGCACATTCTAGTTGCTTGGTCAATGCTGATCCCTTTTGATTGTCCTTGAGGAGCCTCTATTGGTATATTCCTTGGTTGAGCTGTGGCATGAGGAAGAGTCTCCAAATTAAAGGAATTCATGATTGTTCTATGTGGCCTCGTTGTTATAGTTGCATTGTTTTCTTTCAATAACTTCTCTTTGTGTCTCTTTAGTTCTAGTAAGGATAATGCCAAGCAACGGTATTCCATTATCTTGGCTAATGGGCCCAAACCAGTTTTTTGAAGATTCAATGGTAACGATCTCATATTTTATAGAATACAGAACAGTGGCACACATAATGTTCCTTTGATTCTACTCCCTGATGTCATAGTTGACATATTCTTTCTTCCATAGGTTTGCTTGTATACCTTCCTTACTCGATTTCCAATTGATGTGAGGAAGTCTTGAGCTGCCCTATCACAGTGCGGAGCGCAGTGGAATGATGCATCTCAAATCGATATGGTAGATGGATAGATAGTCAAACTCCGAAAGATTTGTGAGCAAGCTTACGAAGGTCGTTTGGGCAAAAACTCCCTAGTTTCAGATTCTTACAACAAAAATTTCTAGAAAGCTTTTGGAGAGAGCTTTCATGTATGAGGGTCTATAGATAGATTGATAGATAGATGGATGGATGGATGGATGAATGTCATGTTATAACTCCATTTCCAGTCAGTTTATGAATGGGTTTGTCTTAGGACCTTGGTAATGAAAAGTGATTGTATGTAATGCAATTTCAAGGGAACCCAATATGTAGTTCTTTCAGTATCCATGTAGATTTATGTACCACACTCAAAAATTAACTACTGCATCCTAATTAGTTCTAGAGGCAACACTTGTATCTCTGTGGAGTCATGATGGATGATAGCAATCGTGACTGTTTGTAAATGAGCACCATTTCTTTCAAATGTCACATTTCTTTTCAATGTTTCTGTGACATCTTGTGTCACTTTCTAATGATTCCTTGAATTCCTTATTTGTCCATGAATATTTTCTCTACTCCTGTCTTGACCATTCCAAGCTGCAACTGAGTTGTTATAACTAATAAGATTTTATTAGAAGCCTTAGCTTATTGCACCCCTCTATTGTAATAGCTCTTTTAAGTAGGCTAACTTTAGTTTGGCTACTGTTTGATATAGGAATGCTGTATATGTATTTCTTCTTACGACGACGGTGTAGAGATTCGGGAGCTCCCATGCGGACACCATTTCCATTGCACTTGTATTGATCGATGGCTGCATATGAACTCTACTTGTCCCCTCTGCAAGCTTAATATCCCCAAAAGACATAGTTCAGGCCGTGAGGATGTATAGAGAAATCATGCTAGTGTCCTTGGGGATTGTCAATCTAGAGGTATTGTGGGATTTTACAATATGTTAATGCAAATTTTATATTTATTGCTCTATTTGTAACTCATGCAAAAAAGATTATTGCTTATTATTGGATTATGTTTGAATAAGAGAAAAATATGTAAATGGTATCATCTGAAAGGAGTATTGTTTTACTTGAAAGATATCGAGATATGCATGCATGCTTTGTTGAACTATTCACATTCAAGGGTTGAAATGCAATATGCATGCATTACAATGCTTTTAATTATGGAATGATATAAAGATTTCTCTACAGTAGATCTTATGCTTTGTCCTTTAATCTTTCAAAACCTCCAATTCGGTGTGATTAAAAGATAACCATGCACCCATTTAATTCAATTTTGTTTATCATTGATTTGATCATGAAAATGGTGATCAATACAACATCAATCGTTGAAATCATTTGATTAGAATTACTTTTGATTTTCTTTAGATCAAATCTTGATTTGACTTTCAAGATTGGATGCTTAATTTATTACCATTAATTATTTATGTTATTGCTACAAGAGAAGACTTGAAGGCACTGTATTTTGTAGCCAACTACGACTGTAATTACTGAGTTGAACAGTGACTGCTAAACTAAAAGCGCTAACTCTTGAATTGGCAGGACTTGAAACCCAAGGCTTCTCACTTCAAGGTAAGGTGCCACATCACATGAGCCATCAAGCGAGAAAATCATTATTAATATTTCTTTACTTTTTGATGCTGATTCAACTGTCAATTTATTATTAGTAATTGTCATTAAATGATGCTTATACATTGATCATAGTTCTGGCATTTCCTGATTCAGAACCTAGTGGTGCTTTACATTGATGCAAATATTATTGGAGCTATATGACCTCTAACCCTTCCACATTAGGTGAACCTGGTGTGAGAATGGGTATCAAAGAGATGGCGAATCCAACTAGAGCGATTGGCATGATGATGTTTGGGTTGGATGATGCAAGAGTAGGGAATGGTGGTTGA